>JAPSGF010000004.1:31618670-31630391 GCA_035772895.1 Perdix hodgsoniae
AAATTACAACAGATTTGTATGGTGTATAAAAATATGTGCATGGTAAAGTGTAACATGGTATTTAGTCCCAATTTTGTACTTGCTATGTGACTGTGTATAATGCAAATCATTTATTTATGTTACAGTCATCCAGTCTGTGAAGTTATACATGTGTTTTAAGGATTAATTAGGCAAAATTCTGAGGTACTTTTTGAGCATGAGGAGTGCTCAGCAACTACTGAAACTTAGATGCACACAAGTGTTTAAGCACTTAACACTTGTCAAAACAGGGAGAATTAAGTGTCTAAATAGCTTTTTATTGCTTTAACTGTGTGACTGTTGTTTTTAACTTTTCTTTTTCCTTTAATAAAGTGCTTGTTGCTTGCAGAATGCATGGGGAAACATGTTCAGAAAAGAAAATCATATGGCACAATTATTTTTCAAATATTGCAGTTATAATTAACATATTTTCTGTTTTATACAATGCATTTTGTATCTTAAGGCCTCATGTAGATTTCCATTAATGTAAATGGAAATTATTGGGAGGAAAATGGAAGCCTTTGTTTCCTTAGGTTAGTAATTCTTTTGATGTACACATATAATTTCTATTGTTACCATAGGGCCTACTGTGTGCAGGGTTTTTGTTGTTGTTGTTTTGCTTTTTTGTTTTGTTTGATATAAGCTTCATATGTTTTTAGTCTATAGAAATAGTTACTTTTGACAAAATAGCAATGTTCATCTCTGAGTGCTATGAATAGAAGAAATTGCATCTTAACTGTGCAGAAGTGTGTATGAGACAGGGTCATGCATGATGAGAAAAATGACTTGATGAACCTGTAACCACAGAGTTCTCTTCTTCAGACTTCTGCTGAACAGTCAATCCACTGATTTTTGTCACCTCACTGCCATGTAACTGTGCAGACCTTTATCCAGTCACATGTATGAACTACTGCTACATAAAACAAATGCATGTATAATGTATAGATAACTGGTATGGATCATATATATGGATCACTGCTTTGATCCAGGCTGCCTACAGTCTTTTACCAATAAAGATAAAAACAGCATGCTGACATTGTTAGTGAAGTATTCAATACCTCAGATAAAGAAGGAAGTCAATTAAGTTGTGCCAGGCTGTACCAGTTTGTGCTGGGCCCACATATTTTTGTTTTACTTCTTTATTTTTCTCTTTCCTTTTAACAATGATAGTGTTTTGTTGAAAAAGTCTGACACAATATGTCATTTTAGAACTTAGGAATATCTTGGATCAAGCAAGACCAAGATGAAGTCCTCTGTAATAGAAATTCCTCCCTCTTCACCACCAAATAAATTGGAAAGACAAAATATTGGAACATTACAATGACAACTTTGGAATTGAAAAAAACTATGAATTATTTCTGATGATTAAATTGATCCTGATTCCTGGGCACGAGAACAATATATCATTTAGTTTAGTTATTTATTATTTAGTGATATTTCTATAGAATCCTAAGGGAATCTGTACAATCAAGTAAGTTAGACTGCCTTCAAACTTTAATCTGAAAGAATACTAAGTCATATTTTATCACACTGACTTTTTTTTTCTTTTTTTTTCCAAATTTCAGAAATATTATGCATATGAAAAATTGATTCTTGTAGGATACAATATAATTCTTGCGTGAAAAATATTGGGCTGCTGGGAGTGCTTAGTTTCTTTGCTCGTGCTTTAATATCATAACAATATGCCTCTAGTATTAGTCATTTTATTGTCCCCAATGAAGGGACAAACAAGAATCTTTATTTGCTGCGAAAAAATCTGATGAGTTCAAAAAACTCTTAAAAGATAACTTAAAGGATACTACATCCTAAGTCTTCTAGGATAAGATAAAATGCTGCATGAAATGATATCAGTATCTCTATTCCATAGTTTATTCCTATCACTTTTGGTCAAGGCTTGGGGTTCTTGTTAAATCTAGAGATCTGAGAAATGGCCATTGCCAAAACTGCTGCTTTCTGCTCCTGAAGAATTCCAAGTCATCATTTTTCTTCTAGATAAGAATTTTGCCACTCTTATTTTTACCTTAGTTATCTCAAGGTTAGATAGCTACAATATAACAGCATCCTCAGAATGTTCCTACTTGACACAGCTGTCTGTAAGCTGATTTCCAGATACATCTTAAGCTGCTACTTTAACTAGGAATTCTGAAATGTGCTTGTCTTAGATATATGCTTTTTTTCTCACAGGATCTAGTCTAATCTAGTCTAAGCAATTAAACATGCTAAGTGGGGTCTAACTACATCCCTGTACTACACTCTACCTATGTCCAGACCTTCTATTGGGAAAGGATTCAAAGAATCTCAGGCAGAAGAAACATGATAGGCATGGCCAACTGTGGCCAGATATTTGATCTAGATTTCAGAGTAAGGACCCTACAACACACAATGAAGTATCTCTGTTCTTTGTACTGGATGAAGCTGTTTGTCACCAGTTGCAGTAATCTGCCATCATGAAAAATAATAAGTCTTTAAATAAATAAATAAATAAAATTAAAATCCTACCACAAAATAGAAGGCTAGAGGCAATAAAGTTTTGGTTGTAAAAACAACCTGAAATATCCCTCTAGCTTCAATTCGTTATTTACCCGTAGATCGTGATGCTGTATTTGAATGGATGACTGCTTGTGACATTTTAAGTCTGTTTAAAATGCTCCTTAACATGCCTGAACTTGTTAGAAAAACCTACAATTGCCTGTGGCTCTAGAGCTTTTCTGTTCACTTCCATGAAAATCCTAAGCTACAGTACTGTTAATAGACATGGTTAATAAAGCGAAATAAATATGCTAAGGGTAACAGATGTTTACTGTTCGTGTAGCTGTCATGACATTCCATGGGAACTTACATTATATATTTCTTAAGGCAGATTTTAAAGGCAGAAGAGATCTTCTGTTATCTTGTCCACATATAATATATATACAATGTGATCTAAGAAATTGCTGCTTATTCAAAAACCAAAGCAAAATACTTTTTAGTAAAATCTGCAAAATAAACTAACTAAAATTACATATTCCTTCCAAGCTAGCAGTCCTGAATTGTTCCAGAAACACTCATACTTGGGAATAAAAATCACTTAGTTCTTTTAAAATAGGGCTAAGGATTATAGAAAATGAAACCCTAATGGGTACACGTTTAATGCTTTTAAGTTGTTATGTTGATGTTTTTAATAGAAACTTATCCTAGTATTTAACTGCCATTTAACATAGTCTAGATCTGTTCCAACATGCTATAAGGAGGGGAACGCTTTTTTTTTTTTTCTCTGAATAATTTTCCAAAGATAAATTTGCTTTTTTATCACATTTTTGTAATTGTTAAGTGAAAATGAATCAGTTAGAAAGCTCTAGCAAAAGACAGCATGAAACCACCAGGGAAATTCATGGATACGACACAAGCTTCTTGATCTGTTTAATACAGTCAATAAGGCTGATACTCTCAAGGGGGGACTTAAGGTCCTTGTTTTCAGCTTTGTGCCTGTGATGCCTTTTGGACTAGCAGCATGTGTTTCAGAAGCTCCTTAAATCATGGAGGACTTGGCATAGTGAAAAAGGATACTTCATAAAAGATTAGTGGAAGCTCATTTGATTCTAGGCCCTAAAGCTGGTAATATCTGAGGGTTCCTGATATTACATACATTTTTAATCAGGACTGAAGAAAAAGATGCTCGCACAGCTCTCTTACTATATCTGTTTTGTATATGCTTTTTTTTTTTTTTTGAATCCAAAAGCAAATTAATTCAAAAATATGCATGAGACTCGCACAAACTTTTGATTTTGTGTTTCGTTTCTTTTTTTTGATTGTTTGTTTGTTTTTGAGAAAAATTATGCACTAATGAGAAGTGTTTCCTCTTAAAGGCTGTGGGAAATTCTAATTCTGAAAAATATATTTTAATTCAGAACCATCTCCTTTTCTTTGTATGTTTCAATTTGATGCATTATTATGCTGTGTGCATTTCTAATTTAATGTTGGTAAAACTAGGAATTAACATTGTGATTTAAAAATGGATATGCATTTTAGTTTGAAAATGTAAAAATCACGAAAGACAGGAGGATCTAATTTAGGCAAAAGGGCATAGTCGGGGAAAATTATTTGCATAATCAAGTGTAATTAATTGAATGTATGTGTGTTTGTTTTCTCATTGAACAGGTGTGACAACATAATAACCATTTATAGTTATATAACGTAAGCTCAGAAGTTTCCTTAAGGAGATGGTAAGGACATCAGGCTCAAAGCTGTACAGCTGGTGAACAAAATGGGGCCATAAGGCATGGTTATAGTCTGTGAAAGAGTTTTCTCTCTATTAAAGGTATATTCAGATTTGTTCTTCTGACAAAACCCAGTCCATGTTCTATCACAAAATATATCTAGAATGACTCAAATCTGCCTATGTGCATTCGTAAAAATAAATTCAAGAGCCAACAAGAACATCTGTTCAATTTGGTTCTTTTTTTTGGTCATTTGTACTTAATAACCCACAATATCTGCAAATGGAAATGTCTTTCTAAAATTCTTTGCAAAATTGTAAATGAAGTAAAGTTTAATAAAGATGACCTTTTTATCAAAAAAGGAAACATTTGCTGTATTATCTACAACTACCTTAACCTGTGCAAGCAGTCTCTCTATAAACTGCTTTCTCTCTTACCAGTGAAACAGGTAAACACTTAAAACTTTAATGTATCCTGAGAGCTGATTTATATTTGTACCAATGTCTGGGAAGAACAGTGATCTTGTACAAAAATTAGAATTATGAAAATAAAAGATGTATGTCATTGTTCAGTAGTCTTTTATGTCTTTTGTTTTGTAACACTGTTTGAGGACATTAAATCTGCATTTGAGAAGAAAGTGTAACAAAGTAATTCAGCTTTTCTTTAGAAACAAAACCCAGGAGGTTATTCTCGAAAAGTATTCATAAACTAAGAGCATTAAGTACAACCTAAAAGAATTATCAAAGGAAGGTAAGGAGGAGAGATCTTTTGTTTCTAGTCATCCATGTAGTATTTGTTCCCTCTTTCTTCTGTAGGGTAATTTACATTTATCCAGGTGTTGAGAGAACACAATACCTAAATTCAGATTACAAGTAAGAAAAAACATTCACAGTAGATTATGTAGAAACAGACATGTGGGAAACATTTTTCTTCAGACACTGTAATTGGTAAAATCTTTACAGTTAGGAATCTACCTGATCTTCAAGAAAGATCCTGATTGCTAGTGAAAGCTGAATTTGTTGCAGTTTCTGTTATCATACTGTAGTTATACAGGAAGAAGGAAGGACTGATTACTGAGAGAGGAGTCTGTAGCACCATCTTTTGTTCTTTCTTTAGATGTTTTACATGGAAATAGTGGAACTCTGTTGCATATGCTTGTGTTGTGATGCACAGTCCTAAATTTTACTGCTGAGAATGCCTTGAAATATCCTAATTTTTCACAGAATTTTTCAGTGGAGTACCTTAATGGAGAATCCTGATTAAAACTGTATATTATGGTGGGGGAATGTTCTATTGCTTCATATTTCAGGTTAATTTGCACAAGGTTAAATTTATGCATGTTTTTATCCATAATTACAAATTATTTTCCCTCATTTTGAGTTTGGATTCCCTCAATGGTTAAAAAATTCTGTGAGCAGAGAAGCCTGCAATGCATTAGCGTAAAACACAAAATGTAAGCCTGGTTGTTGCAGTATTAAACTGCTAAGAGCTTGACTTATCAGTAGATATTTTAACAGGAAGCACAGGAAAAGTGTCCTAGATAGCAAATCTGAGTGACCAATTATAAGCAAAGAGCAGACTGAGAGCTTTGTAAATGCAAGTAAATTACACAGATCAGGCTTCTAACTCTGTTATCTCCACAGCTGTCATAGCCCTAATATTATTTTAAATTATATTATTTTCTGTAGGATAATTTATAAATAATTTATAAAACATTAAATCTATTTCACTGGATTACCTGTATGCACTCAGGAATCGTAACAGTTTTTAAACCACTGGCTGTTCAGTGTGTATTTTTTCTGTTCCTGCTTAGTTATTGGTATCAGCAGGCAACCAATTGTAGTCCACAAATAATTGCATAATTCAGAACAGTTGATCATTTTAGAAAGGTGTAAAAGGGATTCTGCTGGCTCACAGATGCAGGTTTCTCCATTAATATCTCTTTGAATAAGTGAGCTAAGATAGCTCTCTTGATGAGATTTCAGATGTATAGAGCAGCCATAAGGCAGAAATATCTGACTACTGATTCTTTATTTTATCTAATATACAATTTCATAAATATTTTGGAATAATTAATACATCTAAATAAGTTTTATTTTTAAAATATTCTATGGCTGGAAAAGTGACTACAAGTGTCAAATTAAATCTTTGTTATGATCTATATTTCATATCTAGTCTGCATACTAATCTAGCTTTCTGGTTTATGAAAGTAGTGCTGTTGACTTAGAATTCCTGATGAGCTTCAATTCATTCAGCCATCACCAATTTTTATGGTTATGAATTACATGTGTATATATGTGCCTACTTCAAGCTCTAGGAAGTTGAAGTTCAAAAATTTTGTTCTCCAAGATAATTAAATTGAAACAGTTGTTCAACGTGACTCCAGTGATCAGGCAGCTTCGTATCACTGTGAGTTTATTGTTAGCAGTAGAATCTGTTTGAACTGTGGATTTCTTTCTATTGTGAAAGAACAGGATAGCACCAGAAACAAAGCATGAACAAAGAGCAAACAGTTTCCTACATAATGATTTCCTTCTTACTTTTCCAGCAGATATATCAAGGAACTCTGTCACTCTTTCTGTTTTTCGGAACCATACTCACAATTTTTTCTCTTCAGTTTGTTTGTTTTTGTATTTTTTATTATCACCATTACATTCAGCCATGATGTATGACATATTTACAACAAGTTTGTGGAAAAATCTATCTTGCTCCAGTATGATTTGACCTCATGCAATGTAAAGTGACATCCTTGAAATTGATAGAGAATTGTCTATAGTTTCCAGATAGATTACATATTCCACAAGTTATCATAGTTATTTCCAGAAAAATGAACAAAAAGTTGCAATACTTTCAATAACCTACAATTAGAACTAACTAGTTAATGCCAAAAATTCCAATGATATATCAGTAGACAGTTATACATTACAACAGGTTTGACCACTGTTGTGTTTGAAATGATATAGTTACTTAGGAGGCAGAAAGAGAAATATTTGACTTAGTCTTTATAGAACTTTGTCTGTCGGTTTTTCTATCAGCATTAGTGTACTGAAAAACAGTATTAATGTTTTCCTACTCCTAATTTCTTTTAAAAAAATAAGATGAGAAGTTTTTAATAAGCTTCTAGAAAATGTCATTTCCTGAAAGATCTATATTGACAGATATCATTTGTTGTAGTCAGAACAGGAAATATATTAGCTTTCAGATCATCCAAGCTCAAATTCAGAAGTTGATGCTTCGTCCACCTCATACTTTATTAGACTGCTTTCATAATTAACTCTTGCTATCAGTAATTAATCCAGCTGTAACATAGTCACAAATTATTCCACTCAGTAGGGTGTCAAATAATTTTAGCAGTTTACTTAAGAAAGGATTTTGTTTTTCTTCTTAAGTCAGAAATCAGGTTACTCTCCTGTTCTGTAGGGTTTTTTGTTTTTTTTTTCAAAATTACCTTTTTTTTTTTTCTTTTAGAATATATTGAGTTTATGGTTTTTGTATGATTTGTATGTTTTGTATTATTTTAAGCATTCTTATACAGTCTGAAAGACTTATTTCTTCGCCTACATCTAATAAAATCGTTCATACTCCAAAGTGAGTGAACAATGTTATTTATTTGTGTTCTATAAATCAATAGGAGAGGTGATATGTACTGGATCCAGTGGTTTGGATAGTGTCCTCCAAGGTACTGTCTTTGAAGCTGTAGTCTAGCTAAGTATTTTTCCATCCTTTTTGAACTGTAGGTGTTCTGGATAGTGCAGCTTTCTTATACTTCAATACCCCAAGTAAATCCTTAACTACTTTGACTCCAAATATCTCCTTGGTTAATACACAACCCATAAAAGGTGAAGAATTCATCTACTAAACTTCTGCTATTTATGTTACTGTTATTCAGTAAATAAACTTCAGGCCATTTTGCAAAACAATAATTTTGACTGCAACAAATGTTAATTGCCATTTTCTCAGGGCGTATTTTGAAATATATAGACTGTAGTGCTGCATATTTCTTCAAGTCATATTGTCTTTACACTTATGTGTATTGATGTTATCCCATTGCACAAAAATTTTCTTTGTACTTCTCTATGATTTGAACTGGTTGATTTTTTGAAGACATATTCTTACTTGAGAATCTCCCTGCAGTAGACAATGGTACTTAACAAAGTCCAGTTTTAACATCTACTACATGGTGATTTTTGCATTTTTTTTCAAAATGCTATTGTTGTGATTCTGAGATGCCACAGGACATAGGTCTTACAATTAAACTTTATTATAAATAAAAACATCAATAATTGGGAAGATTCTATTATTTCTAGACCGTTACTGCAAATCCATGCCTACTGACTGATCCACTGGGTGAACCAGGATGAATTACAAATAAGAGAAGAACAAAAAGAACAGCTTATTTAAACATTGACTGATTCCCTTAAGCCCAAACTCTTCAGCTTAGTGCATTCTCTACAACCAGCAAAGAAATGTTGTACATTTCCAAGTCTGCTGGATCACTACAGAACTGTAACTTTAAAGGTGTGGGCATTTGTTGTTGTTGTTTTAAAAATCATTTGCATGTTGGTCTTAAATATTCTTGAAAGAATAAAGTTACTTAAAGATACTGCTAAAAGTTTTCTCATTTAAAGTTGGGTTGCAAACACAATCTCTATCTAAAATTTTTGAAAAGTCATCGAAGAAAACCCTTTCCAAAATAATTAAAGAGAACTTGTGGACATCATCCTAGGTCCTTGTGGGGGACCCTATGCAACAGACTGTGGAAAGACAGAAAACATAGTTATGGTAGTATACCTCTGTCTTTGATATACTTCTCACAGAATCACAGAATGGGCAGGGTTGGAAGGCACCTCAAGGATCATGAAGCTCCAAGCCCCCTGCCACAGGCAGGGCTGCCAGCCTCCCCATTTAATACTAGACCAGGTTGCCCAGGGCCCCATCCAGCCTGACCTTGAACAACTCCAGGGATGTGGCACATCCTCTCTCCACAACCTCTCTGGCCAGGGCAGCCTGTTCCGGCACCTCACTGCTCTCTCTGGAAAGAACTTCCCCCTGACATCCAACCTAAATCTTCCCTCCCTCAACTTAAAACCATTTCCCCTCATTCTGCAGTTATCTACCCTTTCAAAGAGGTGATTCCCCTCCTTTCTGTAGGCTCCCTTTAGGTACTGAAAGGCTGCAATGAGGTCACCCTGCAACCTTCTTTTCTCCAGGCTGAACAAGCCCACCTCTCTCAGCCTGTCTTCATGGGAGAGGTGCTCCAGTCCCCTGATCATCTTCATGGCCCTCCTCTGGACCCTCTCCAACAGCTCCCTGTCTCTCTTGTACTGGGGGCTCCAGACCTGGGCACAGTACTCCAGATGGGGCCTCACAAGAGCAGAGTAGAGGGGGACAATCACCTCCCTGTCCCTGCTGGCCACCCCTCTTCTGATGGAGCCCAGGATATCATTTTTTTTCCAAGCTGCAAGAGCACACTGCTGGCTCATGTCAAGTTTTTCATCCATCAAGACCCTCAGGTCCTGCTCCACAGAGGTGCTTTCAAGGATTGCTCCTTCCAGTCTGTATAGATGCCTGGGATTCCTCTGGCCCAAGTGCTAAAAACCCTGCACTTTGCTGTATTAACCTCATTAGGTTCACCCGGGCCCACCTTTCAAGCCTGTTGAGTTCCCTCTGAATGGAATCACTTCCTTCCACCTTGTCAACTGCACCACTCAGCTTGGTGCCATCAGCAAAATTGCTGAGGGTGCACTTGATTCCGTCATTGATGTCATTGATAAAGATGTTAAAGAGCACTGGTCCCAAGACTGATCCCTGGGCGATGCTGCTCGTTACCAGCCTCCACCTGGACATAGAATCTTTGATGACCACCCTCTCTGTCTGCAGCCTTTCAACCAGTTTCTTACCCATCAAGTGGTCCACCCATCAAATCCACATCCCTCCAATTTGGAGATAAGGATGTGGTGGGGGACCATGTAAAAGGCCTTGCTCAAGTCCAGGTAAATGACATCGGTTGCCTTTTCCTTGCCCACCAGTGCCATTACTCCATCACAGAAGGCCACCAGATTGGTTAAGCATGACCTTCCCCTGTTGAAGCTGTGCTGGCTGTTACGGATCACACACCCATTCCTCATGTGATCAAGCATGTCATCCAGGAGAATCTGTTCCATGATCTTCCCAGGTACAGAGGTGAGACTCATCGGCCTGTAGTTCCCTGCGTTCTTCTTGCTCCCTTTCTTGTAAATGGGAGTGACGTGACCCTTCCTCCAGTCGTCCGGGACCTCACCTGACAGCTATGACTTTTCAAATACTATGGAGACTTTTCAAATATGATTCTGTTTACTTAGACACCTTCCACTGAATTCCTGTTGTTTTTCCACTTTGAGCTGAGCAACCCCTAAGTACAAGGGACTACTGAAGGTCAAAAGTTTCCTCCCCCAAATGATATCACTTAGGGATCCAGGCACAGTATACTGGAATTTTCCCAGTTCTAATGATCTGACTGATCCAAAGCAGCAATACCTAACAGGCCATCTAAAATATCAAATGCCTTTTCCTGTCCTCAGAAGGGTAGAAAAAGAGTCTGGAGGAAAACCAAATGATCACAAAGGATAATATGTGAAAAAGGAAGCAGAGTGAGTTCTGCACCACTGAAATCTGAGTGATGGCACCAATGATATCATTCCTAATGTTGCTCACTTGTGTAGGTCAGTACACATGACAGAGTTTAAAATGGCCTTTGGCCTGGCCCAGTATGAGTATTCCAGTCAGAGGCTCCCTTGTAATTAAACTTGACTCCTTGCTTTAAGGAGCCACAATCCTCTGCACTCTTTTGTTAAAAATATATCTCAGGCTGGATGGGGCTTTGAGCAACCTGGTCTAGTGGGAGTTGTCTCTGCATATAGCAGGGGGGTTGGAACTACATGATCTTAAAGTGCCCTTCCAACCAAACCATTCTATGATTCTACTTCTGTGCCCAGATATAGCTCAAAAAGGAAGTCTGGACAGAGGTTAAGAGAAGGAGGAATTCTCACATTTTGAAAAAAAAGGATGTGTTAAACTTTTATGACAGAACTACTTCTCTTTACTCACACAAAGAGCAAATTAACTAGAATAGGAAAAAAACAAACCCATAGAGATTTCTGAGAATTCTCCATGTTTTTTGGAGGTGTGGAGGGTTGGAAAATTATGAGTATCTTCAGCTTTCTCTTGCCCATAGAAATTATACCCTCACTTCTTTGCATTTGATAAATTGCCTTCTTCATCTGTAACTCTGTTTTTGCACTCTATTTCCAGCTTAAGTTTGCCACAGACTGTTTGTAAATAGAATGGTTACTCCTAGATTATATTATATATTATATACTATATATTATATACTATATATTAACTATATACTATATACTATATACTATATACTATATACTATATACTATATACTATATACTATATACTATATACTATATACTATATACTATATACTATATACTATATACTATATACTATATACTATATA
>JAPSGF010000004.1:31630491-31648064 GCA_035772895.1 Perdix hodgsoniae
ACTATATACTATATACTATATACTATATATTATATACTATATCAGATATCTTTCTTTTTTTTAATCCTGTCTCAATGATTGGCTTATCTTCCTTTATTCTTTTCTTCCCAAATCAATATGCAACATCGCCAAATAAAGCAGTTAACATTAACTAATATTTTAACTTGTCTAGGCAAATTATTTCTAGTTTGAATTAATATCCAGTCCTAATGGGTATTCTCATGTACTTGTGCTTTCAATCATAATGCTAGCATATTGTGTTTAGGTTCCCTAGTAAGACAGGTTTTGTCTCTGCATACTGTTAAATCAAATTTTGCCAGCATACACTGGTTCCACAAGCGTGCATATTACTTGTGAAACTACAAGTGATTTGTGTAAACAAACTCTCTAACCCACATAAGGTTAAAAGAGCAGGTACGTCTTTATTTCAGTGCTGCACCACATGCCAGGTGTAAGGGGGATAGCTCCTCCTCGCTTGCACACCAGAGAGTGGGATCTTGATACATTTATAAGCCAAGCCATTCAGCACTATTACCTAAGACCCATTGACATATTCATTACTTTTCTGGGAATTCATTTATGTACTGTCCTCCTCTCCAGTGCATGCGCAGTAGCTTCCATTGGATGAGGGCTCGATGTCTTCCTCCCCATCTGGTGGTCATTCTGGGATGAAGTCAGACGTCTTCCTTGCCATGTTCTTCCAACCTTAGTCCCAGTTCTGACCTCTACTCCCGCCCTGCATGCCTCAGCAATTTCTTTATTCTGCTTATCTTCCCTTTTCACTGCTTTCTTAGGGGCCCCTTTCTGCTGGCTTGAGAAGGCTCCCTTTTGAGAATGCGTTTGGGCTAGCAAAAGGTTAAACTAAGTGATGCCATTTGCAAATTCCTTTTGAGTTAGCAAAACCAAGCCCCCATGTTATGGGCCCCTTACATCTTGTATTCTTCAGCTTATCTCATCCTTGTTTCATTCTTTTGTCTTGGCTTCCTTTACAGTTGGCCCATGCTTACCCTTAATCCCCTAACTCCCAAGCTAATGGGAAGAAAAACTCAGAGAACTCACATAATAATATATAAATTATGAACATCTATGTTTACTCATTACTTTTGCTCTAGTTCTGTGCTTGCTGGAGACTACGTCTGATGAAGACTGAGGTCAGCAGAGAAAATTCCCATAATTTCAATGCACTGAGATCAATTCCATGCTGTGTTAACCTCAGGACACACGTTTTACTTTGGAGGTATTACCTCATTACTTTGAGTACTTTGAGCTTTGGAAGTCTTTTTAAAATCTGAACAGATCTTTTTTTTTTTTTTTTTTTTCCTGCTATATTTTCTTTTCTTCCTATTTCCAGTTGGCTTTCTTAGATGTTTAGGAGCACAGTGCTCAAATTTCTGACAATTACATTTAGTGTCAGTTCTCCTTTTCTTCTTGTGCTGAACAAGCCTTTAAAAGCCAAACCAGCTCTCAGCAGGTGACTGCTGGTTTGTATTGCTAGAAAAGCATGGCTTTTTAGACAGTCATTCCATCAGCCAGAAGAAAGCTGCCTTTTGGAAGTTTTAATGACCTAAATTGAATTTGTACAAGTAGATGAGGAAGGCCCATGCATTATGCAGCTGACTGAGAACTGCACAATTTACAATTCTATTGCACCAAAGAGGGCCAAGTGACTCTTCATATCAGAAAATGAGGACAATGTGTTTTGCAGTATGGAAATTCACACTTGAGGCTTTTTATCTGTCTATCTATCTATCTATCTATTTATTTATTTATTCATTCGTTCATTTTAAGATTACTTTTTGGTTAAATTGTTTTTAATTCCATGGCTACTGTATTTTTCACCAAAATCTGATAAAACTGAGTAAATATCAGGATACTAGAATTTTATATATTAAGATTAGGACAGTACCTATAGGATTTTATTCTCGTAGCATTTGTTTGTAATTTTCTAAAGAAATGGCTCAAATATCATGACTCAGTAACTCAAACTAGACTGCTAGGGAACATCCTTAGATGTCAAAATATATTTTTAGATATTGTTATCTCTACATTATTTATTGATTGATTTTTTTAAGAACAATATAAAAACTCTCTTGCATAATTTTTATAGTTTACAGTATGCGTGTATTTTTGTTACATTAGAATTTTTGTTAGGTAATGTTTAAAGGAAATGGTTTTCATCTGCTGCCCATTTTTGGCCATGTTAGGACTGTTGCGTAGATGAAACTGTTGCTTAGAGATCCTGTGTGAGAGTGGGTATGGCACAGGTAAGGAGATAGGAGCAAGGGCTTTTGGCTGCAGTATAATACATGATGAACCACAGGAGATTCTTGCAAATATATAGAACAATAAGAGAGAAAAAAAACTTCAGTTAAGTTCCAGAGAAAAAAGCTGTGAAGAGTATTTTTAGCACAGAGAAACTGTTTGTTCATTCTTTTTTCCTAGTGGCAGTCCTTTTTTTTGCTATATAGAACAAATTTTTAAGTTACACACTAGAAGTACTGAAATGTCTATTAGACACTTCTTATTCAAGCAAAACTATCACTGATTTCAATGGCAGCTCTGCCTGATTAAAGAGAATTGAATAGAACACTAAAGCTGTGGAGTTTTGTTATTCTTTGCTCTTCTGTCCCTTTACTATTTCTTGTAAAGAGCTTGAGCCAATAGTGGCACTAGCAGTGTCTCAGGCGAACAAGCAAAAGAATAAATACTATGTCATGAGTTGTATCAGGTGCTAATATGAGAAAATTCAGTATATAATATACTGGAAGGATTTAAAATGTGTGGATTGGAATATATTATTTTTCAAGTTTCTATAAAGTTTTTAAATCATTAAACATAAACATAAAACATAAACACATACTATATACACTATACAGTGATAGACCCCAATATAAATATTTATATTTACTTGGATCTATCTCACTTCGGTGGAAATTTGTGTTCAAACCTCAAGAAGTACAATTTATTTTCTAACCCAGATACATTATATCATATTCTTCAGCTAATGTTGTTAAAAATTATTCTCTTAGTTCAAACAATGTGAATCAGTATTTCAAACCCCCTCCATGCCCCTCCCCCCCCCCCCCCCCCCCCCCCCCCCCCCAAAAAAAAAGAGAGAACAAGAAAAACAAAGATTTACATAAACAGAACCCTATGTGTGCCCATTCTTTTCCTGTACTTCTTTATACACACGTACATACACACATAGGTCACTGTGAAAGTAATGCCTCTAATTTACTTCCATGGAAACTACTGCAGAAACAAATTGCAAAATAACAAATTCTTATCCATAAACACTATTTTCCAATGTATTTACCACCATTAGATAGGCATTTCCACCAGCAAAGAAAAGGAAACTGTATTCTGTGCTCATAAAAATCCACACCAGCAGAGGTGATCCAGTGTCACAGTCATGACTGCTGAAATGTACCACCCACTGCCTCACTGTACTCACACCCACTGTTTGATCTCCATCAATGCTCAGCAAGTGTTGATGAGTATCACTGGGTAGCATTTTTTTCCACATGAAGGAATTCAATTCCACACCTTTGCTTTGTATGCACTTCTATGTCAGATGACACTTCGACCCTCTGCTGAGATTTGTCACATGGCAACAAATGTAACAGAATACTAATGGGAAAGTTCAAGCTCTACTGCCATACCACCAACATCCATGCCTGATATTGTGGGACAACATAATAGAATATGAGACATTACTTTTGGAACATACATATATATATATATATATATATATGTAATTATACATGTACATTCAAAAAAACTCCTAACTGTTTGAGAGGTTCTAGAGGCAAGTTTGTTAAGTTGTCTCCTAAGTATGTCTCTTTTAATATAGATTCAGGTTTAACTTGTCCAGTGCTCTTTCTTGGCAGCCTAGTCTGGTGGTTGGAGACCCTGCACATAGCTCAGGGGTTGAAACTCTATGATCACTGTGGTCCTTTTCAACCCAGGCCATCCTATGATTCCATGGACATATATGTTCTGTTTTGACCACAGAATCAACAACCCTGGTTCTGGAAGGTGGTGTTAAACTATTTTGATGGGATGAAGCCAAACAGAAAATAGGCATTCCCCACACATGCTTTAGCAACAGTCTTGCCTTTGCTCCAAGGATCCAAAGAGCTGTACCAGCTCCTAAATGAGTATTATAGGTTCTGTACATTAAAGCGGGAGAATACCATGCAAGCAACTTGACTACATTTGATACTGAGACAAATCCTACACTGGGATTCCCTGACTTTCTTTAACATTTGACAGATATGGCTGAATGCTGTATTCCAATTTCATCTTCCTCACCCGTAGCTTTTTTGGGTGTTATGACAATCCCATAAGGTTAAGCCTTCATGACTCAATTTATTTCCATCTGTATTTTTCATGCAGTCATTTTTCAGCAAACCCATAAAAAGAAAAAAAATAACTCACTCACTGCAACACAGATTCATGTTTCCCAAATCATATAGCCATTCACAAAGCTGGTTGCAATTTATAGACTGGTGTGTTGTGAGCAACATTATTTCTACCAGAAGAAAGCTTTTATGTAGCACCCAGAAGAATACAGTTAATAATGTATTGTTTAGTATTTTGAATAATTTCAGCAAAGGAATAATTCTAACACTCTAAACCTACTGAAGACTACTGTTTCCCCTACAGAACTTCTTTATGGCTGCTCTCATAAAATCATTATGTATCTTGTTGACTTTCCTCTCTAGCTCTCTTTCCATAGTAAATATAAAGTAAAATGAACTGAATTAAAAAGTTTCAGCCTTCAATGAGAAATTTGAAGGTCTTCATAGAAAGCAGATTATAAAAGATCTTTCAAATAAAGCTTATTTAAATACTTAGTTTGAATTGTTTTCATTGTAGGTCATTGTAAAAAGTCTGCATTTATATTTTCCTACTTCAGTTCTCTAGATTGATACTATTATCACTTAAGTATTGAAACATGCTTTGAAATATTCCTAGGATTTCCACATATTCAATATATAAAGCTGACCATCATTCTTGCTGTAAATCTATGCTTAAATGCACAGATCTAGAACAACTTTATTTAGTAGTGAATTTCTGCAAACTCAAACTCAGACCTTACGAATAGCCTAATACACTAAGTTTAGCTCCTTGATCTGGCATCCTAACCTGTCATACTTTTCATAAGGACAGAAAATTCTGCGCTAAAGCAGCTTATATACTGTTTGGTTTTGTTTTTTTTTTTTTCCATTTCTTTGTGGCTTTGTTTTTGTTTCTTTTCTTTCTTCCTTTTTTTTTTTTTTAATTTTTATTTATTTATTTTTTATCTTCTTTCAAAAAGCTAGCTTAGAGCATGGATACAATACTTAGAAATTTTCTAATTTCCATCTTGGAAGTGTTCAGATGTTCAAATTCACATCTGTGTATATGTGTGTCACGGTTGTATTTTAGCTTCAGTGATTATTTGACCATTGTGTGGCACACCCACCACTTATAGATTTCTTTTGCTAAGTTAAACAAGACAATTTTCTCTTACCTTTTAAATCAGCCTTCACACTGTCTTGATTACCTCATCATCTGTTTCTTCTTTGCAATTCCCTTTGATTTCATTTTTCTTGAACCTGGTTTACTAGGACTGTATCTTGATTATGTTTGATGGAAGTAATATTATCTTAAATCTATTGAAAAATGTATTTACTGATACATCTTATATTTCCAGTTAATTTTCACAGATAGAAAATGCTGACAGTTCATAAATATCCTATGACCAAATTCTTGTTCTCATATTTTAGCTTCTCAATTTTTGCTGACAAAAACATTTGCTTATTGTGCTCAAAGTGCATGACTTTGCATTTGTGCTACACAAATTTAATTCCTCTTCTATTACTATGATTCTCAAGGTCAACCAGTTCTTTTCGCAATATCCCTATCTGATGCTTGATGATGGCTCCAACACAGTGCCATTTGCATGCTTTTTTATTATGTTTCCAGTATCTCTGCCAAGATCATTAATTGAATTATTAAATAAAGTTGATCCCCAGACTGATTCTTCGGTCTTCTGGTAACCAAACTGATAGTTTCCCTTTTTAGCATTACCTATTTAAATTTTGTCTTTATTCAACCCACAATTCCTCTCTCGGTGGTATTTTTTCCACCTAAAAGTAAGGCTTTCCATGTTCTTCCACAGTAATCCCTATACTAAAGTTCAGAATGATTGTATCTATTACCTTCCTTCCTTTCTTTTTTTCCTATGAAAAAAAAATCTATTTTAGTGATTAAAGCCTTTACATTAATCTGTCATTATCAATCTTTTCACACTTTCATTGCACTTTATCCCAGTGTCTTTATATTTCCCTGTATTATCTTCAAAATCTACTCTACAGTCCACCACTTTGAGACCTATTGGTATCATACTTCAAGATCTCTAGTGGATCAGATCATACTTTTCCTTCTTACAAGTGAAATTACAAAGTTTTCAGTTTCTTTGTCTCATATTTCTAATATGAAATTACAAAAACCAGCTGCTACCAAGCATCAGATTTCAGCTTTCTATCTCTTTAAGATTTAAAGGTCTCTGCTCCTCTCAGTAATCTGTGTATTTACAAGTGACTTCCTCTTACCATTGCTAAGATTCTTTTCCTCATCCGTTAATTACAATTAATTTCTTCCGCATTACATTTATTTCTTTTCCAGCAGGGTCAACCTCTTCCACTTCCAGAGAAGTCCACTTTATCCATCCACTCTCATTTTAAAAAATGGAATGCAAGAACACATAATGGAGAAATAAGACAACATTTATCTCGCTGCAATATAAATCCTTGGTAATCTTATAATATTTGTCTTAGGAAACTCCAAGAACCCTTGAGAAACCAAATTACACTATTACATATTCTCACTGATTTTAATTACCATTTTGGCTTATCAAACATTTTTTCTTGTTTAGAAAAGTTTAAATGCCTTGTTTTTAGCTTTACTTCAGCTTATTCCACAGTTCTTAATAAAAGTCCATTTTCAGTTATTTACTCTTCCACTGTGTATTGTCTGTAACATAATGACTGTTGTTCTTATTTCAGTGATTACTTGCTAAAGATATGCTCCGTTCTTTGTGAATGTCTTGGCAATACTGAAAATATGTCTCAGTTTGAAGTTTATTTAGAAGTAGATTAAATTTAAAAATAACTTATTAAGCTTAACTAGGAAACCTCTCCAGCTTCTATCTCTAGATGAATTACAGTCTCTTAATACTAAATTTGGTGTTTGTCTGTTTGTCCTCCTCAGTGCAAACATACTACTCTGCAGATTCTTTCTTTTCTTCTCTTTAATTATATGCATTCTGTTTTCTTGCTGTTGTAGGCATGTGCGTTCACTCAGTTCAGAAATATGCTTTCTATGCCCTTTTCCTCACTGGACTTCTTTAGCTACCCAGTTCTGCAAGCAGCCTTATCTTTTTGTTCTTCCAGCATATTGTTTATCTTACCTGAACATCAGCATTACATTGAATTTTATTTCTTGTTTCTTTAAACATGACACTTCACTAATAATTAGTTCTATCAGGAATTCTCTCCAGGGTCATCCTGCAGCTTCTGTATCTGTCACCTTTCATTATTTAGTTTTTTCTATCACTATCAACATGAATTTTTCTTCCAATTCATTCTTTCTTTTCTAGTGAATTGTATCTATTTGTTGTACTGTTAACTACCTGTCAAAAGCCATGCCTCCCTCGATTCCTAAAATAATGTGTATAGTCCTGCCCATTGATTAGACTCTTGTAATTCAAAAGATGCATCAAATGCTTGACTTTAAGGCTGTGTTTTGAGACTACACTAGCTATAAACCAGAGTCAATTAAATTGCTTACCTGCAGATTTAGTCCCCTCAAAAAAAGATTACTTCTTACCCCAAATCTGTTATTTTCATGTAGACTCTAGTGCTAGCACCTGGTTTCTCTGAAAGTAGTGCCTTTTCTATTTATTTCCATGGAAATTACAACATATAAAACGATCACAATAACACTAATTGATGGGGCAAATTCTCAGCCACAAAATACTATTTTTCATCATAGTCATCACCATTATCTGATTCATATGGATGAGCTGATCAAGATGCCCGTTTCACGGTGTTCATGGCCATTTGAAAAGAGGTTTGTCTTTTGTGTCACGGTTGCCACTGCTGAAATGCACCACCCACCACCTCACTGTGCTCACTGTTGCTGTTTCATCTCCATGAACATTCAGCAAGCATCAATGAATGTCAATGAATTCAATTATTTCTGCATGGAGGAATTCAATGACACATCTTTGCTTTGTACACACTTCCATGTCAGACACCATTCTGTCAGACTGCCCCTCTGCTGCCTTCTGTCACACAGCAACAAAATAGAATGGAATATTGGCAGGAAAATTCAAACTCTTTCCATTCTACCAACATCTGCCTCTGACATCATGAGCTAATATAATAAAATAGAAGGCATTACTTTCTGAGCAGCCCTCAACTATTCATGTGGGTAGGACTCTGCACCAGAGATAGATTAGGGATTTTAGTAAAAAACTCATCCTGTGTATTTTTTTTTTTAAATTTGTAAAGCTGAAAGACAGTCAAGATTATTTTCCTAGAAACTATTTTTTCATATCTAACATAATTCTGTGGATCAATAGTCCCACGCATTACAGATCTTAAGTGATCATTTATTTTCTTACCTGGTAAAGCTCATTTGGCTACAGTCGAGGCTAGCTGTGCCCACGAAAGAAAAGAGCAATCCCATGAATATGAATAGTTTTCATACTGAAGTAGTCATGTTAAATGCTTTTAGTCTAGGCCCTGATGTGATATACTAATATGACATTTGTGCAACAGAAACTTGAAAGACAGAAAAACTGTTTATAACATTTTTTTAGAAATTTAAAGAAAAAATAAAACGTAGCAGTTTTTTTTGCAGCAGAAGAATACATGCTAGCAAGACTCTGATGCCAAATATGACTTACTCCTTATTTCTCAATTATTTAACCAGAAAGCTGCTTGGAACTGGAATTTAAAATGTAACAAATACTGAAGAAGGTATGAAATTTTCCTCACATGTAACTGCAGCAAAGTATTTGAGGACAGATGAAAAAGATGGTAAGTTCATGGTGGAGGATTAATCTGGTAGGGTACATATGACTTTAATTATGCATAAGGAAAGCCATGACTGATAAAACTTTGGATTCAATCCTCTGGATGACTGAACTCATTTTGTTTCCAGTTGATTAGTGGCATGTAAGTACTTCCAATTGTTGTTCGCTTAAATAAAAGATCAATCCTCTGCCAAAGTATATGAATACTATTATGAGGTGGACTTTCTTCAGAGGATCTAAGCAGCAGATGAAGAGCCAAACTTCAGAAACCATACTGTTATAACAGGAATTACAAGGCTTGAAACAGGCAACAATGACTTTCACTTACTCTGTCATTCATACCCGAGATTTGTAAGATTTTGAGGGGGATGTTCAGCTTCACTTTCAAATCTGGCTTTGTACATGAGTGCTGATGCCCAAGATGATTTAAAAAGTCTTCTGAGGTACACTGAAGATTCATGAAAAGTCACAGAAGAGGGTGACTTGACACTGTAGAGCAACCTGCCATAGAAGAAAATACAGTTTTGGCCATTTACAGTAATCTATAAATGACTCAATTTTACAAATCTTATGGTAAGTTCAGACAAACGCAACAGCAATAGAAACAATAAGAAAAATGTGTCACTTTTGGAAAAAAATCATACCTTAAAGAAATGACTATTTGTACAACCTCAGTTGTCTAAAACTCAGCTATTTGAGAGTTAGCAAACTGTGAGATAAACTTACATCTATGTGTATATGCATTAGAAATACTAGAGCCTGACTTGTTTTGTTTATGTTACTTTATGTATGAAGAACTTAATTTGTAAGAGTATCATTGTAAACTTTATACAGAATATTACTCATCTCATAATATATTATGGAAAAATGATTTGACAGAATATTCAGCAGAAATTCACAGTTACATGCTAATTTATTACTTTAAATACAGTACAGAATCATGGAATTGTAGAATCACCAAGGTTGCAAAAGACCTCTAAGATCATCCAGTCCAAACATCTACTTTTCACCAATATTTCCTAATAAACCATGTCTCTTAGCACCACATCTAAACATATTTTGAAAGCCTCCAAGGGCAAGGACTCTACCACATCCCTGGGCAGACAATTCCAACACTTGACCACTCATTTGGAGAATTATTTCCTAGTGTCCAACCTGACTCTCTCCTGTGCAAGTTGAGGCCATTCCCTCTAGGCCTATTACTAATTATGCAGGAGAAGAGGTCAATCTCTCCTCACCACAACTCCCTTTCAGGTATTTGTGGAAACTGATAAGGTGAACCCTGAGCCTTCCTTTCTCCAGATTAAGCAGATCCAGTTCCTTCAGCCACTCCTCATGAGACTTATGCTCCAGATGCCTCACAGCTTCACTGCCCTTCTCTGGACATTCTCCAGGGCCTTGATGTCTCTCTTGTAGTGAGGGGCCCAAAACTGAACACAGTAGTCAAGGTGAGGCCTCAAGAGTGCTGAGTACAGAGGGAGAATCACTTCCCTGCTCCTGTTGGCTACACTGGTTCTGATACCAGCCCAGATACCACAGACCTTCTTGGCTACCTGTGCACAATACCATCTGATGTTCAGCTGAGCATCAACCAATACCCCCAGGTCTGTTTCTTTTACACAGTCTTCTATTAGCTCTGCCTGTAGTGCAGCATGGAATTGTTTTGGTCAACGTGCAAGACCCAGCACTTGTTGAACTTCACGCCATTAAATAGATTAGTTAAATTAATTAATTATTTAGTTAGTTAGTTAGTTAGTTAAAATAGTTTAATATAGCTTTGTTGAGAGTGATCGTTTTTTCTTTTCCAGGGAGTGTGGGGGAGATTTCTGTTCTTTCAGTTTTTTTTTTTTTTATTGTTGTTGTTTTTGTTTTGTTCTGTTTTGAAAATTTATGTATACAGTGTATAAAGTGGTGAAATTATGTAGTGGTTAACAAGGAGCAGGACAACACTTCCATTCTGCTGTCTGTATGAATTTACTTGAACTTTGTCTTCAGAGTGAGTTCCATAGAGCCTTACTTGCTTCCTGAAGAAAATATTAATTCAGTATATTTTACTATCATTTCTGCTAAAAAAAAAAACAAAAACAAACAAACAAACAAACAAAAAAACCCGCAAACAACAACAACAACAAAAATAGAACAGAATTACATAATGTTCAGATGGCTGCTAACTCACCTTGACATCCTAATTTTACTACGATTTGTTGTCTAGTGTCTTCTAAAACTGAAAGGGGGTATTTTATAACTCAGGCAGACTTTCAGTTTGCTGGAGAATACCCTGTACCTGACATTTCAAATAACTGAGAAGTCAGAGCTCTATCTCAAACTATTCACGAGCATAGTCAGGAAGTATAAAGTCCATTCTTCAGGACTGAGGAAGATCTGGATAACTGTCACTAGTATAAGATTGCCTTTATTTGAGATTCTTTGTGATCATTTGGCAATTGTGTGCCAATAGTCATCAATGCTTTTCAAAGAAAATAAACGGGAATGCTAAAAATCTACCTATTTTAATATTTAGGAACATGAAAAGGCTAAAGTAGAAATAATCTTGAGGGCTAGTTCTTAAGTTCAACTTTAACTAGATAAGGAAAATAATCATAAGGACCTGGTATCTAGGTATCTGTTGCTCATTTTTTATTATAAGACTACTATACCACTATATCAATGATGTCACAGTTAAAAAAAAAAAGAGAAAGAAAAAAAAGCCTCACAATGAAAAATGCTATTAAAATAGACTTCATTTTAATGTGCTTCCATTTATTATGACTCAATATAATTTATAGATTATTAAATATTATTAATTTTTATTTTATATTATATATGTTAATTTAAGTCATAGTCCCTTCTCTTGTTTATTCTAAGCAATTTAATAATACAAATATTTGTATTTTGCTTTTGCTACTGAAAATAGAACAAAAAGAATACCTGACATAAATCCCCATCATAATTACTTTCTTCTAATTTCTTTTTTTACAGTCCACAGCTTCCATTTCAATCATGATGATATCTTTATGCCATTACTTTAATTATTATATCCAATATGTTATTAGAAATAAATTGCAGCAATAATTCTTTAGAGTGTACGGATATTCCTTTTTAAGTACACAGCACTAGGAATTAATAACGTACAATATTGGGCCCTGGGAATCCTGGTCTACTATTAGATATGGAGGTTGGTGGCTCTACATGCAGCAGGGGGGTTGGAGCTTGATGATCCTTGAGGACCCTTCCAACTCAAGCCATTCTATGATTCTATGATAAAGGTATGGAGAATATCATTGTCATTATTATTTTGTACTGTGTACACACAGTTCTTTATGAATGAGCAATTAACAGCTTTTGTTATTAGAACATAGCAAAAAACAATAAAAATGGTGAATTTTCTGTTTTTCTGTCTCTTGAGGGATAAACAGACAAAAAATACAACCATTTTAAAAATAAACATCTTGGAAGTGATAGGTAACACTGGTGAGGTACACTGTTCGAAATGTGAGTATCTATTAAACATAGTCTTCACTTGTTTGCACAGGTTTCCTTTAGGCATTATAGCATCAGTAAATTAGATTTTCTTATGAATAAGATTCACGGCTGGGGAACTGGTATTCAGGAAAAGATGTATCTGAAAACTGGATAAAAAAACAAAGGGCCATCCCTGTTAATTTGAAGGAAGTGACAGAAAAACGCTAAAGTTCTGTCCTTAAAACATTTATTTTAAATAAATGAAGAAAAACAAACAACCAAGCAAAAATGTAATAACTTTTATGATCTGTCTTACTTAAAGTCAAATGTTGGAACATTGATGGTCAACACATAAGCAACATGAATGGAGCTGTGAAACACCTAAAATACCCTTGAGAAGAGTTGTTAACTGAAAAAGAGATTGAAATAAAAGTAATCTGGCATTTTGCATTTTTAGCTGAATTTTGTGTTATACATTAACTCTGGTATTTCATACCTCTCTATTTTAAACAGTACAAGCTGCTCTTATTTTTACTCTTGAATGTAACAGCTTGGTGTTGAGAGAAGTCTTTTAGCTTTCAGTTGTTGGTCAGTTCCCCACAGTCTTGTACGAAACATGTTCTCCGGGTGTACCTTCATTGTCTGATGATTTATTTATCCCTTAAAAATAAATAAATAAATAAATAAATAAATAAATAAATAAATAAATAAATAAATAAATAAATAAATAAAACTCTCAGTGCAAAACTTGGGACTTATGAATTAATTCAGTGTGTTTATAGCATTGTCAGATATAGGAAAATAGCACTCCATCTACCAAGTAAATCTGAAGTACTTCTGATTTTTACTCATTTTACTTCTACTCTTTACACTAATGCAGTTTCTTGAAATGGAATAGAAGAACATATAGGAATTATCATTAGAATAGAGGTTGATCTATATAATACTATCATTTGATCTTTTTACAATTTCTTATGTAAATCAACAATTAAATTTACAAAAATGGTGCCTCAGCAATGCAAAGGTACAATTTAACCTTCTGCTTGTTAGGTAAATAAAACATGATTTTTCTACCCACTTTCCATCCATTATCAAGAAGGATGTCACCAGTATGAAGCCATCTCATCACTCAAAAAAAAAAAAAAAAAAAAAAACCCAGCTAAGGTATTTAAGTATAAATAACTAATAAAATATCAAGTATCAGCTGGTTGTCACGGCGTTAACTAAATCAATCTATGCCCATGACAGGGGGGCAATATGCCCCTGCCCCTCTTACCCCCCCCCCCGGCCCCACACAAAATGGGAAGGAAGGAGGGGAAGAAAAACAACAGCGGCAACAATCTATGGAGGAAAACTTTTTTTTACTAACTATGATATTGGAAATGCAAAATAACACAATATAATAAGATCTAATTGAAATTGAGACTAATAAATCAAATAAGATAGGAGAGAGAGTTCCCGAGACCAAGTCAAACCTGAAAAGCTTGGGATGGTCAGGAAACGCAACCTCCAAGAGCCCACCGCAAAGCAGTAAGTGAGCGTTCCCCCCCCCCGGAAGGGTCAGATCCCATGACTTCCGTCACGTACAGGGATAGGTACATGGAGCTGGAGTATTAACACTTTAGTTCCAGTGCACTACATGATTTGTTGATGTGGAATACTGAAAACCAAAAAACGTAAAACCATGACACTGGTAAAGAGAATACTACTAAAAATGTCATTTACTTTTGAAGAAAAAAATACTTTAAAAATAAATTATTTTAAAAGTGTTTATTAGCATTTTCTGATTGTAATCAGAAAATATTCCCAACTTCCATATTAATCTCAAAGCTGATTATCAATATTGTATCAAATCCATCCGTAACA
Organism: Perdix hodgsoniae; assembly: GCA_035772895.1. Lineage (NCBI taxonomy): Eukaryota > Metazoa > Chordata > Aves > Galliformes > Phasianidae > Perdix > Perdix hodgsoniae. The sequence goes on from JAPSGF010000004.1 coordinate 31,644,911, forward strand.
TATTGGAAGACTTGAGTACATAATAAATTTCTTTCTTGCTAGAATATTTGTTAAGCAAGGATGTGTATTCCTGCTCTAGGTATTCAAACTGTTGGTAAACTCCTCTGGAGTTTTTTACTCATCTATTGCACCTTTAAAATCATACTAGAAAACTAAATAATTGTAGGGAATTAGTAATCATTTTTTTTTTGCCCTTTTCTTGCTTTCCAACTAAGACTTGACACTTTATCAGAAGTTGCTGCTAGATAATATATAAATATATTATGCTTACTTACTATGCTTATTAGTGACTTTAACGATATCTATAATATTGTTCCATTGCTGGTAGTCTCAATAAAGTTTTAATTTATTAAATGGATATAGATATAGAATTGTTGGTTTGGGTTGGTTTTTATTTTTTTTCCTTTTTTTCCCCTAGTCTCAAAAGACAGAGTGGAAATCTTATGCTATGATTTCATGAGCATGAAAATTCATCTATTTTAACATTGTGAGGTGGTATTAGGGGGAGCTCTGACAGTAACAAATAGAATAATAGTATTATAGATATGTCAGACTTGAAAGGATCTACATTAACAAGGCAATCTCAAACAAGTAACCTCCTGTGGAAAACTTCTTCAAAGGGAGAAATGTGTTTATCAGTCTTTATCACCTCTCATTTATACTTTTCCTTTAAGCAGATTTATTGGTCAAAAACATTCTCATTATCTTCTTATTTTTCTTATAATATTCTTATTTTCAGTATGCATCTATTATAACCATTTTACTCTATTTGCTTTAATGTCTGCTTTTAGTTCATTTATTGATTTTGCAAGCTAGGCAGTATCTACAATGTTGAATTTTACTGAACATTTTCTGAAACTGTATGATGTGCAAAACCATTTTGTCTGGGTTGACAGCCATATCCTCTGAGAATTCCAATGAGTTAGTGAGTCTTTAACTCTCTTGTCTCTTCTTGGGTCATTTTAAAATAATGGCATTATGCTGGCCACTCTCCAGTCCTTTCAGAACCCACTTGATCTATTTTGAAGACCATAAGCATATAAAAATATCTGCCAGAGCTTCTTCAGTTTCTCTCTCCTTACTTTCATAACCCTTTTGGACACATATTGTTTGGTCATGACTCTATCAATTTTAACAGCCATTTCACCTTGTAATAATCATACCTGACACGTTCTGTACGTAAATTAATTCCTAATCATCCATCTCCATAAATCTGATTTCAGATATAGTCAAATATATACTCTCATCTTTTATAAGGCCATATATAACCATTATTTGATGTAATTTTTACTCAATCATCTTATACTCTTTCTAGGGGATAGTTTGCAACTTAAAAAAAATTTTTACAACAATAAGAATGTCTACAGCTCAAGCCAGGGCCTAAAAAATTATTTTTTATTAAAATTTGCAAAAAATAATTGTTTCTTTCCTGCTGTAGGGGGGGATTATCTTAGACCAGAATTATAGCTGTGATAGTTACTTGGGTCTTCATGTCTCACTGACCCAGAGACATTGTTCTCTTCAATGCTCTGTGTGCAGCCCAATCAGTCAAATAAAAGGTGCTTTATATTTCTTTTCCTCTCTACGTGGGCTTGTCAGAATCATAAAAATTAGCTCTTGAAAGGACCTCAGCAATGTAGATGTTATGCGTATGCTCATCTCAGAGTACAATCAGCTTGTTTGTCTTATCTATTCTTAATAGCCTTCAGTTATGGAGGTCTGACACCCTCCTTGAGCAATCTGTTCAGCGCTTATTTGAATTTTAGCTCCATGACCTTGCCTTAATTTTAATCTATTATTCTTAGAAACAAGATTAAAAAATAATGTATGCTACTTCACACATTTCAGCAATTGAGAAATCTCTTAGTGTTTCTGAGTGTGAGACGCTGATCATGCCTAACAAAGGTTTAGAGACAGAGCCTGGGGCTGATGCTAAATACTTATGAGATCTATTTGATATGAGTTGTCCTACTGAAATCAAGATGACATCTGATTATAAATATTTTATACTGTCATCTACCAGTGGATTATTTTAGTTGCAGAAGTTTTTAGTGTTGAGTGTTGAGTGTTTAGTATGTTAACTGAGTTACTCTTCTGAATGCAATGCTGATTCCAGCTGGAGCAGGTGCAGGAAGTGAAAATAGAGCCTCTGAATCTGCCAGAAAAAGCTGTTAATGTCTGAGTCCAGTTCTTGAATATATCCACTTGAAAGCATAATTAAATTGGGAAAACTCTGTGTGTCTTTTCTTTCTGGTCTCTCAACAAAAGAAAATTGCATTGATGGGACTACTTGGACTTAATAGTAGATAAAAAAAAGAAAAAAAGAAAAAAAAGTCACTAAGGCCTAGGTACATTAGATGGTACCATAAAATGATGTACACTGTAAATCATCAGAACCACAAAATCCTGCACCGAGGCCAACTTTTTCCTATTACCTCCCTGAGACCAGAGGATGAGGCTGAATACCTGTGCAGGTACCAAGGGCAACTGAGACATATTCATGCTGTACTTTTTGTTTATGAAGAAATTCTTGTTGATTTCATTCGACACAATTCAATTTCCTATATTAAAAATTAAAATAATAAAATTCAAATATACTGCACATGTGTACCCACTTCTCCTGTTGAATATGTTGATGATACTGTGATCACTTTTAAAAGCAGAAAATTTGGCCTGGAATTTCACATTTTCTAAAGACATTAGTAGCTTTCCAGTATAATAAGTGCATTTAAAAATTTTCCTCCATATCTTACTTTAAATTTAATCTTGGCTCCAGAATGGGCAAACTGTGATGCCCTTTCATACTCACAGGAGGGTCAACCTTATTCCCTAACAACAGTTGCATCAGCATATCAGCACTTTAACAGCTGAAAATGAAGTAGAACTACATTATCTTGTTCGGTTGTTTGTTATAGATTGGTAGTCACTACTATCTTCATAAAATCAAATGTTAATCAGGGCCATACCTAATATGAATCAACATTTCTCCAATAAATTTGGTAATGACTACTGGTAGTTGGAGGTCTTCTGAGTGTTGTGTACACAGATATACTACTTAAATCACATAATGATAGTAAATAATAGACAAAAAGCTGACTGATGAGCTTCCTTTCCCTTTCCCTTTCCCTTTCCCTTTCCCTTTCCCTTTCCCTTT
>JAPSGF010000004.1:31648074-31686293 GCA_035772895.1 Perdix hodgsoniae
TTCCCTTTCCCTTTCCCTTTCCCTTTCCCTTTCCCTTTCCCTTTCCCCTTTCCTTCTCCCCCTATGAAAGAATAGGAAATCTGAAAATAAAATTAATTTGAAATCCCACTTGATGAGAAAACTGTTATAATTGGATGGATCAGCTGCTTGTTGTTAACAAAACTATTTAAATGAAAGCAAAAAAAAAATTCTTTCAAGGTTGCTGGGATAAAGTGCCAAGAAGAGAAAAATGAACGATAGGATTTTTTTTTTTTCTCATTTCATGGATCTCTAAAATAAACAAAATATCAGATTATGCTCTGCTGGACTTTTTAATGAGTTGTTACTGTGACTGAGAGTACACATACATTTTTTAGTATCTTTGCTGAATGCAGAACTTTGATATAATATCGTATATAAATCACATATAAGCAATAAAACATAATTTTTTTTCCTTGAAAATTTATATTAAAAAGATTGAATGGAGAGGATTATGTTTCATGTAAGTGTGCAGGCTTCTGTGATTTCAGCAGTTTTTTAACAATGCTGTGTACTCTATTCCATCACATCTCCTGCTAAGATGTGCATTTGATTTGTTCCTATTAGACTCATGAACAGTATAGGAAAAATGTCAAATTTACAAAGATAAAATTAATTTAGTTGAGTACACAGTCATTCATCTTAATTACGTCTGACATGCTCACCATTATATGATCAGCTTCCCAGAACAAGAGAAACTCACATTCTGTCTCTTTTAGAAATCCTTCACTCTAGGAGACTAGTTATTTCAATCCACTGAGGAAGCAAGCAGTGTAGTTGAAATGTCATAAAAAATAAAGAATAATGGCCGGTATTCATCAAGAACAGGGAGATACCACACTGCCATGCTTGTTAACCATAAATCCTAGCACTACCTTCTTGGAGGATAGTGAACATAAAAGATGTTGAAGCAGAAGATACAGAAAATTTTTAAGTTGACAGTTTTCTGTATCTTTTCTGCCTCCACTGAAATGTCTGAGTGTTTTTCACTGAACTTAAAAAGGAACTATATTAAATTATTTTTTTAGTTGTTCTGAATTATATTTTGTTTACATTTTGCAAAGAGGAAAAGAACATGGAACTACTAAAAATATGTCTTATGTTCTGTATATCTTGATCATCTGCGTAGATACAACTTTCAATTGTAACCAAAATAGGACACATTAAAATTCATATAAATATGAAACAAATATATTTATCTTCTGATAAAACAAATAACTAAATAAGAAAACTATTATTGTTAGAATCAACAATTATATACAATTGTGTCATTGTAGTGTATGACAGTGAATAATTCAGTATTTTCAAAAGATTAAGTAAAAGTGATAACATGGTTGCAGTCTCAGATAAAGCATTAGAGAAGATCTGTCTTTGTCTTTCTTCTCAAAGAACAGCTAGTAATAAAGAAGGATATAAGAACTTCATTCTGAAATGCCCTGATTTTTGAAGGTTAGAAGTTCAAAAGAAAATTTCAATTTTGGTAAAAACTGTTACATGGCTGTATGTATAAGGTCATTAGACTATGATGTTTCTCAAAAAGTACACTACCCTTCAAAACTGTTTCAACAAAAATAGAAGGACAGTAGGATTAGGAAGTAAAAAATTACCTTCATGTACTGTCCTCAGCTTGGAGATCATTGCTGAATCCATACCTTACAAAAACCATCTCTGCAACTCCAAGTACAATAAAAATATCTCTTTTTTTTCTTTTTCCTGCTTAATAATTCTGTATTATCAAAAGTTTGTTTTAATTAAATCACTCAGAAAAGTAAATGTAAACATGATCTGCAAGCAATGTTTTTAAAGATTGACTGTGAGAAAACAGAAAATTGAAGTTGAATATGCCTCGGTATCCCATCAGTATATGTTATGTTTTTATGACTTTTGGTAATTGTTGTTTCACATCAAATCATCATGAAGTGCACTGGGAGTTAAAGAGTTAATGCTCCATATAACTTAGCATTATATATATATATATATTGTCATATATATATATGACAATTCACAAGACCTCCCCTTTTTTCTTTCAGTTCTCCTCCCTGCTGCTTATCCCCATCGCATGCATTTTTTTTTTCCTGAGGAGAAACAAATTTACTACATATGGTATCAGAATGCAGCACAGCACACTATAATACAATAAAATTAGAATTGAAGCTAATAAATCAAATATAATGAGAGAGAGTATCTGAAAGCTGTAGTCCTTTACACTAGTACGCAATGTGTGCGACTGGAACGAGTAGCAGGGAGGAGAGCCAAAGGAAAAAAAGGGAGGTTTTGTGACCTTGTCAGGGGTTATATCTCCTCTCTGAACGCAAAGTGTTCTGGGGGATGTAGTTATTCTTCTCTTCCAGACAGGTGCCCGGAACTGAAGTGTTAACTCTTTAACTCCCGGTGCACTACATGATGTTACGATGTGGAATACCAATAACCAAAAGTCATAAAACCATAATAGTATAACAATCAGTTTTCTTTCTGTCCTTTATCTGTATGCTCTTTGAGACAAAGGCTTCCTCTTAATATGTAGACAAAGTAAGGTTTCATAGTCTGATTTGAGGAAAAACACTTGCAGTACTACTGAGAATGATGATGTGTGTAAGACAGAAGCTCTGAAAAAATTCAGTGCCCTCATACAGACATCTGTTATCAGACGATTGGACTGCATTCCAGCAACAAAGTTGGCACAGTAGCAGCCAGCAAGCTTGTAACTGCTTCATTACCCATGCTTGACCCCATGCAATGAATAAGCTGAGCCATTGTCAGATGACAGATTAAGATGGCAAGAGAACAAGCAAAATAATTACTTTTTTGAATGAATTTTTTCATCAGAATTGTAATTAAAAATAAAACTTTAAAATGCCATTGATGTTGTAAAAATCAAATCAAATGCCAGATATTGTTATTTGAGTTACTCTGGCTTGAAAGTGAACTTAGATGCAAATTTGCTCTTACACATAAATAAGTATATTCTACTTTCTTAACATATAAACTTTCTAGTCAGTACTTATATTGTAATGTTCAAAACAGTTTCTAGAAATAGGATTACTTAGTAAAAAATTATCTGATTCTTCTAAAGTCAGAATAGAGTTTCATTCAAAAAGAATAGGCATTTTAAAATATATGTAAACGTAAATGTAGACTTACATCTTTTTCTTTTTAAAATGGGCAAATGTATGAAAGAGACTTAAAATACTTCTCTAATTAAATACCCCTAATGATTAAAAATGTTTACATTAAACTGAAATAATCTTTTACTGTTTGTGCTACTTTGGTGTATTTTTTTCAGCTGAGTATGTCTACTTTTGCACCCTTCATTTGTCACTTAAAACAGCAACTATTAATGAGAAAACTAGCAGGAAATTTTTCTTTCTCTTATATATATGTACTCACATATACAAGCAAATAATACATAATCAGACAATTTATGCTTGTGTATTTCTTAAATAAGATATTTTAGAAGTAAGATTGATTTTGTAGGACAAATCACTAAATTATAGGAGTTTGAACCTGAAATTTGCAGTAGTTATATTTAAAATGCTGAAATGTGAAAAATTACTGAACTAAATCTGAGAATGTTCTGCAACATTGTCCTGATCCTACATTAAGAATAGGTTTGTTCATGCATCAACACAATTTCACCTTTGTCTTCTATATGGGGAAACCTATGTTTTTATGCCAGAAAAACTCTGACTGAAAGGTAGTTAAGGTACATTCAGTTTATCATCTCAACTAAGCGATCAGGCAAGTAGCACACAGAGACAAAAAGTAATGAGCTCCCAGTTGCTCCAGCTGATAGCAACCTTGGAAAGTGAGTTCAGGATGAATCCTGCATTCATCTAACTTTCAGCCAGATCAAGATACAGGAAATTAATTCCTCTTCTTATTAACTTAAATTTCAATATCTTGTCCCATTCTTACTCAGTCTTTCCTTTTTATACTACCATCTCTTTGAGGTAAAATGCATCCTATTTTATGACAACACAGTACAAAGGAGAATCTGTCTCTTGAAGACTTCAGCACACAATCATAGCAAGAGTAATTAACCAAATACAAATCTGTATGTCAACAGGGGGTAGATTTTGAATTATCAAACAGTTCATCACAATATACATGTTCATAATGAAAGTTTGAAGCAGAAAGAAATACTACAACATAGCAGGCAGCTGAATTATTGTTGTTACTGTATTTTTAAAGAAGATTTAATTACTTGTAGAGGTTAACATGGTCCTGTAGATACTATGGTTTTGCCTAATGAATCAAAGTACTGTTAGCATATGCTACACTGTCTGTCAAGTCTGGTTCATTTTCTATCCTTATTCAATGTAGAATACAGATTAACTTGGCATTGTGCATTTACAAGACTAGAGCAAAACTGATCCAAAGCAATGAAGTGTTCATCCTTTACATCTGAGAGAAAAATGTGTTTGCAATGACACTAGTAATTATTATTTCCAAAGAAACTAGTGATTATTTGTTTTCTTTTGGATTAATAGTATCTTGCATACTAAATGCCATTTTAAATCTGAAACAAATAGAATATTTTTTATATATATATATATATAAATTATCAAGTAGAAAGTGTAATGAAATATTATGTTACTTTGATCCTCTTTAGTCAGACATTTAAATTATATTCCTGAAACACCCACTCAGGTTCCACTTCACCTAAAAACAAGACAGTAGGATCCTATAAAAATATATTTTTACAAAATATGAAACAGCAAAAGCTTTTTGACAAGGAAAGAATCTTAGAAAATATTTAGCAGGTGTTAGATGAGAATGAAGGTCCTTACATGGTTACAAGATAGTAAACAGAAGAATGAACGAATGAGATATTTTCATAGCGGAGAGATTTCACAGAGGCAGTTCACAGTGACCTGTACAAGATACGCTGTTGTGACATTCAGCCGTCATGAAATGAATAACTTCTTGATGTTACTGTGTTATTCATTGTTTCTCTAGTTTGGAGAAAAGAAGACTAAGAAGGAATCTTGTTGCTCTCTGCAACTTCCTGAAGGAAAATGGAGAAGGAGGTGACAATCTCTAGTTCAAAGTAGATATTAGGGAACACTTACTTGTCATAAGAATGGTCAAACTTTGGAACAGACTTCCTAGAAAACTGGTTGATGCCCTGTGGCTGTCACTATTCAAGAGTGATTTGGATAATGCCCTAAATAATATACTTTTAGTTAATCCAGTGGTAGTCAGGCAATTGAACTTAATGATTTTGTGGACAACTTCCAGCTATTCTATTCTATTCTAGTCTAGTCTAGTCTAGTCTAGTCTAGTCTAGTCTAGTACAAGACCAACTGTGAGGAATCACAAAATGTTATTAAAATACTGTAGTAGGCAGAAATTCGCTAATGTCTGAATCTCATTATAAACAAATTTAAAATAATAGATATAAGTAACACAAACATAACACTTTGCATACAAAATGGTGGGCTCTGAGCTGACCACTGTGAATCAATATGAAATTTGGGGCTTAAGATGGATTATTCCATGTTAAAATCAATTCAGTATTTAGTAGCAATAGAAAACAAAAAATTTTGATGTTAAAATAATTTGAAAAGATTTATGTCAATGAATGAATGCATGTTTTGGTCTTCTACACCTCAAAAGGATGTGTTAGAGTAAAAAACATCAGGATATACACAAAAGGATATAAATATAATCAAATATATGAAATTTGTTCTGAGTGGGGTATGACTAAGATGGGACTAAACAAACTTATACTCTTCATACAAAATACAAGTGAAGGAGATTTATAGGTGATGGGAGCTTATAGGATCAAGAGTGGCTGGGGGGGGGGAGGAAGAGCAGGAATTGATTTTCTGTTGCTTTTTCCAAGAGTGAAGAGACATTCAGTGAAGCCAAGAGGAGACAGGCTCAAAACAACACTTGATTCTTCATGCAGTGGATGGTCAAAATGTTAAATTCTGCCCTGAGAAGCTGTATCTGTTTCAAGTTTAATATGTTTGATGGAAACTAATAAATAATGGCTGAAAAATCACAAAATCTGTGAGGTTGGATGGGATCTTTGTCTGGTCTAACATCCTTGGTGAAGCAGGGTCAGCTGGAGTGTCTGGCTCAGAACCATTTAGGCATTGAGCAGCTTTCTGGTTGGAGAATCAATAATTCATTTGGACAATTTGTTCCAGTGTTTGAGCTAGAATAATATTTTTTTTCTTATGCTTAAATGAAATATTCTGTATTTCAGTATGCCTCTTGTCCTGCCTCTTTTCCTGACACTGGACACCACTGAGAAGAGTCGGGCTTTTCACTTCATCACGTAGATACATTTTTTGATTACAAGTGTAATCAGGAGATTCTTTAAGAAATTAATATTTTGCACAATAACACTAAAAGTTATTCCACCTCCTCCTATTGTATATATTGGATGACCACAACTAGATATCTGACTATTCCTGAGTGGAGCAGCTTTACCTCAAAAAATCAAAGAATCACAGAATTACAGAATGGTTGAGATTGGAAGGGGACCTCTGGAAGTTAATTGGTCCAAACTCCCTGCTCAAATAGAGAAACCCCGAACCATCTGCCCAGGACTATGTTCAGGCTGATAGCTCTGAAGAGGGAAAATCCAGTCTCTCTCGGCAACAAGTGCCCTGCTTGGTCTTGTCAGTCTTGTGATGATCACCTGTAGCCTCATGCATTTCAGTTTGTGCCCATTGCTTCTTGTTCTATTGGTGAGCAACACTAAGAAGATCATACCTCTATCCTCTTTGCTCTTTCCCTTCAAATTTTTACATATACTTGTTTTTGAGAACTCTCTTTTTGAGGCTAAACAGTCCCAGCTCTTTCACTCTTTCCTCATAGGAGAAATACTCCAGTCTTTTAATTATCTTAGTGGCTTTTCAATGGATTCTCTGTAGTATGTTCATGAACTGGGGGTGTTGATTGATGCTTAGCTGAACATGAGCCAGCAGTGTGCCTAGATGGCCAAGAAGGTCAATGGCATCCTGGAATTGCATCAGAAACAGTGTTGCCAGCAGGAACGGGGAAGTGATTATCCCCCTGTACTTAGCTCTGGTAAGGCTGCACCTTGAGTACTGTGTCTGGTTTTGGGCTCTTCACTGCTAGAAAGACATTGAGGCCCTGGAGCGCGTTCAAAGAGCAACAGAGCTGGGGAGGGGTCTGGAGCACAGGCCTTATGAGGAGCGGCTGAAGGAGCTGGGATTGTTCAGGCTGGAGAAAGGGGCTCAGGGGGAGACCTTATTGCTCTCTAAAACTACCTGAAGGGAGGTTGTAGTGAGCTGGGGGTTTGGCCTCTTCTCTTGTGTAACTAGTGATAGAACTAGAAGGAATGGCTTCATGCTGCACCAGGGGAGATTCAGGACGGACGTTAGAAAATACTACTTTTCTGAAAGAGTGATCAGGCACTGGAATGGGCTGCCCAGGGAGGTAGTAGAGTCATTGACCTGGGAGGTGTTTGAGGAACGCTTGGATTTTGTGTTAAGGGACATGGTTTAGTGAGTACTATTGGTGATGTGTGGATGGTAGGACTGAATGATCTTGAAGGCCTTTTCCAACCTTGGTGAATCTGTGATTCTGTGATATTGAGGAGCCAAGAACTGGAAACTGATCTGTCAAAGTTCCTCTGGAAGGCAGCACAATCACTCTCCCTAGGTTTGGGTCATTTGCAGACTTGCTGAGGGTACATTCTGTCTTAACATCCAGATCATTAATGAAGATTAAAGAGGATTGGAGCTAGTATTGTCCCACGGTGTGTAATCATAGTTACTGTCATCCAACTAGAGTTTACACCCCTATCACCACTCTCTGGATTCATCCATTCATTCTGTTTCCAGTTCATATCACTCCCTGCTCATCCATCTCATACTTCAGTAGTTTGTCTATAAGAATCTTACAGGAGACCATGTAAAAGTTCGTACTGTAGTGCAGGTGACCTCTGTCCACTGCTCCCCCATCATGTAAAAGATTCACCATTTCATTGGAAAAGTTTATCTGATTGGTCAAGCATTACTTCCTGATCGTGAATGCACACTGACTACTCCTTTTAATGGTTTCTAGGATTAACCTTCCCATAATTCGAAGTCATCTAGTTAAATTCTTGAAATAGGTTTGGCACTCTCATCAGTGAGCCACCTTCCCCACCCACCTTCACTGATCAAAAATATTTTAGACTAAAGAAAGGTGATATCAATTATATTTGCTGTTTCTATGCACAAACAAAAAAGAAAAGAAAGAAAAGAGCAACCCCCCTAAGCCCCAGGGGAAAAAAAAAAAAAAAAGCAAACAATCCAACTTTAGAGTCTTTTGGAATGGGATCATATATGTTCATACAGAGTCTGATGTAGATTAGATGAAGCAAAACTTGTTGATGATACCTCTTTATTTTCTATTTGTTGTTTTAATTTTTTCCCTACTGTTTCAAAATTGCTTCCTTTCTTGGTGAGTCATTTTGAAGGAAGAATTCTAAATGGATTTTAAGTTATTTTAAGTTATTTGCAAAATAAATATTCCCAGCTTGTCTATGTCACTGATTGCTTTGAGCCAGTAACTGAAGATCTTGGGGTCAGAAACTAATCTTGATTACGATATCCAAATTTATGAACTAAGCAAAAAAGAATACCTGACCTTTGTGACTTGACTTCTCACTTGATAAAATAAGGATGATAGCATTTATTGACTAACATCTATTTTTTTTCTTTTGTGAAATAATCCATTCATATATTTATTGTTCCTAGAAGTAACTTATTATTAACAGAAAAGGTTTTAAAATAGTTGGAATTGTATTATATCACAATACACGCTGTGAAATTTTAGTACAAAGAAGAAAGACTGGAATGAAAGTGAAGGACATAAACACTAAATCAGGAAAGAAAATGGATTTTAGTGTTAAGATGGCTAATGTTGAAAAGAAAGAGTAGACTGACCATAAGGAAATATTTCAGAAGATGAAGTACCCTTTCAGACTGCAAAATAGCCTGCCTGGGCAAGTGGTCCATGTCCTGTATTTGAGTTTTTAAAAGCTAATTTGACCAAAATACTTCTAGCACACACCTAAGATAAGAAACTAGCAACTTGTAAGATGGAGAAGATAACTGAGGTCAAAAAACTGTACTTATCCTGTGCCAATACTGATATATACAAGATAAAAACCTTCCATAGTTAGAGTACAATAAAAAAGATACATGGGAGCAAAATTTCAGCTGTTAGGTTACTTTGTCATTACTACTTCTACCAGTACAAAAACGTGTCAGAACAAAAATTCTGGAAGTCTTGATCCCAGTCATTCCATATTTTTAAACAATTCCATATTTCAGTACATTTCAAAATTGAGGTTGCACTGAAGCTTATCAGTTTTAGATAGTCATTGATCTTTCTTGTGATGTTTCACCAGCAAATCACCACTGTATATCTTTTTTGTTTATTTCAGTGGTATGACTTTTGATCTAAATTCTAGCCAGTCATCATTATTTAGCTAGGTTTATCTTAAGTACTTAAATAATCTTCAAACAATCTTCCTGACCAGAGTTTGTGAACTCTTCTATGGAGCTATTCAAGACCTGTCTGGATGCCTACCTGTGTGAACAATTGTAGGCTACCTTCTTTAGCAGAGAGGTTGAACTCAATGATCTCTTGAGGTTCCTTCCAACCACAATGATTCTGTGACTGTGTGATTTTGGCATTATTTAGTAAAAGCGGTAAAATGTCCCTTTCTGATACATAGTTAGGAAGAGGGAATATAAATTATCACTATTTTTAGAATGGATTTTCTGGGTAGTGCATACCCATTTAATCTATATTTAAATTACTGCTACTTTAATTTACACATTTAAGTTGGATAGGCAGAAGAATGAAATCCTTGTCTGCATTCAATTTCCAGATGTGACAAAGGATATGTATTAAACCTAGATTCAATCCACATATCATATGCGATTTCACAGAAGTATAGAAATGATGCAATTAAATTTATAGGATTTGACTTGAGTTAAAATCTTACATTTGATAATTATAAGTATAGGGTTTTTTTGTTTTGTTTTGCTTTGTTTTTGTTTTTATTTTTCCTAGAATATTATTAGTCTAGTGAAAGAAGAGTTGACTTTAATTAAACAAGTACAATTTTATATATTAATTCTCTGGTAGGAACTATGAAACTGTTCTGAAGGTAACAGTAATTTTTGAGGAACTTAGTAGGGTGGCCTAATTTGTCTTTCCAGTTTCATTTGTACTGCATCAGTCATTTGAATCAATCTATTTCTACTGACTCACTTTGCTGTAATGAAGTGAGATTTGTCACTGCTAGAGATTTACCTTTTGTCACCCCTGTAAACTTTGAAAATATTGCTTTTCAGATTAAAGTATTTTTCAAGCTGTGATTTGATATGCTTAAGTATAAGTAGTATAAGTTGATATACTGGACTTATCTCCATCAGTAAAGAAGGGTATCATCAGTTCATTATCTAGATGTCAAAACTGATTGGTTCTTTCTACATGTCTGTCATTTTCACTTCCTAAGGCCATTATACTTTCTCCAGATTATTCTCTGAACACAGTCCTTGACTGTTACTGTACCTGATTGAATTTTAGGGTAAGATTTTCAATTATTGTTCAAGTGGTGATATTAAATCTTACCAACTAAATGACTGAATATTTAAAATCTTTCTTACATTGAAATCTTCTACAACTAAAACAGTACTGATGCATATACAAATTCTGCTATTCTAGTGCATTAAGTCAATTTAATAAAAGAGCTTTTAGAAGCCAATAAGAATGAGCAGACATTAGACTACTGTAGGGTTACTTTAATATATGTATCAGGATGGTCCTGTAAGATGTGCTCCATGATCCAGGGATTACAAAGTAGTCCATTTCATTTTAAGTTTTGTTTAGCCAGTAAACAAATTATTGATTAAAATATGAATTTCATATTTTATTAAGGAACTCACTAGTGGATAATATCGGCTTCCTGCTGTAAGATTCTGATGATTATATCACTTTAAAGTAAATTTCCTTAACACAGTCTGCTTTAAAGGCATCATATTTTTGAAATTTCTATTTAATTATAACAATGTACTCTTAGATATAAATAGGCATCCAAACTCACACATCATGCTAGATGTAAATTGTTTTACTGTCAATGACCCATAGACAAATACCAATAAGCTCAATGAGCTGTGAATCAATATTTGCTTTCTATTCATTAGGTGATAGCATTTTACAAACATTGAGTGGAGCACTAAATGGTGATATTTCCTGAATGACATTAATGGCTTACACTTAAAGATAGCTCACATTTAAAACTGAGCCTAGCTATACTATACTACATTATAGACACAAAGTATATTTTGTGTTACAGAAATTCAGTAAAATTCACACAGCCAAAAAAGTCAGTATGGTGGTTTTAATCTGATTGTAAACTTCTGGCAAATACAGCAAAATCTGACAGTCATCATTCATTTGGAATTCATGTACTGAACACTGGTGGATGCATCAGAAGTAGTATTGAGTGGGAAGACTACATTGAACCATTTTAAGACTGATTAACCAGTATTTTATTTATCTATACATAACTGTATTTTGAACCATTTTAATGTTATAAAATAAATGTGCAAGGTGGCTTTGTAAACCTTGGCCATGAAGAAACTAAAAGTCTGCATATGTCGTGTATTAATTTGAGTTTAATAAAAGAGAAACTTCATGTCTTTGGGTACAGATACTTTCCTTATAACGAACACATCTTCTTTAGTGTGATGTGAATTATGAACATCATTATTCTTTCTGTTATTCTTTGATAATGAAGGATCCTCCCAGTTCTTTACTGCCCAAGGTAATCTAAGGCAAAAGCAAAAAACAGTGCTTTGTAGAGTACAAGCCCACATTCATTTTTTATTTTTTTTATTATTATTATTTGTTTTTATAATTTACTTCCTTGGAAATCATGGAAACTAAGGATAGAAATAACTAACGGAAGCCATCTACTTCAGTCGTCATAAATCAGAAAAGTCTCAGTGTCAACTGTTCCCTGGAACATAATACTGAGAGAGAATTACAGGATTGTTACCAGATTTTGCTGTTGGATCTAACAAAAAATAAATTGTCATTAGGAAGGTAATAGCTTCTTGCCATGTTATAGGCCATAAAATGCATCTTGTGAATTTTTAGCAACATTCAGAACTCTCGTACAGGACTATTAAGTAAACAAACAAGCAAATTAAAAACTTCTATGAAATGTGTGAGAATCCTTTGTTTATTTGGCTCAAAGCTTGCTTCCTGAGGTATTTCTTGAGGTAAGACTGACTTGTCTAGGAGATGAGTGACAGGTATTGCCATGTGGCAAGCAACATCACTGTGTGGACAATTTTAGCTGTTTGCTAAGAAGATAGTGCTCAGGGCAGTTTACTGGCAGAAGATCTGGCCTGTGGTCGAATAACTCCAGCTTGCTATGGTAAACTGGGGGATGATGCCATTGCATCCTGTGAAGGCAAGATACGAGTTGGTGTCTCCCTGCTCCCTCTTATCTGCTGGCAAGGCCAGGAATATAGGAACAAAGGAGTTTCTGCTGAGACCACAGAGCCAGAAGCTGCCACTCCAAGGGGAGGTGACTCAACCAATTTGGATTTGAGCTGTCACTCCAAAGACAGCTGACTCGACCACTTTGAAAGCACTGAAAAGGGGCCACCATTACCATGGTGGTCATTGTCGTCATCGTCAACAGAACAACAGTGCCCCATGAGCCACCACTACTGAAGATGTCATGGTTTTACGTTTTTTGGTTTTCAGTATTCCACATCAACACATCATGTAGTGTACTGGAACAAAAGTGTTAATGCTCCAATTCCATGTACCTATCCCTGTACATGACAGAAGTCATGGGATCTGACCCTTTCTGGTCGGGCGGTCTCTTACTGCCTGGCAGTGGGTGCTGGAGGGGACTTTCCTAGCCGTTCCAAGCTTTTCAGGTTTTACTCAGTCTCGGGAACTCTCTCCTATTTTATTTGATTTATTAGTCTCAATTCCAATTAGATCTTATTATATTTGTTATCTTGCATTCCGTTATCATAGTAAAATAAGTTTTCCTCCATAGATTGTTGCTGCTATTCCCCCCCCACCCCCCCCCTTCCTTCCCATTTTGTGGGGCCAGGGTGGGGTGGAGGGGAAGGGACCTACTGTCCCCTGTCAAGGGCATAGATTGATCTAGTCAGCACCGTGACAGAAGATCAAAGACCGAACTATGAACCATGTTGGATCCATGGTGGTGACTATCTCCCTCTTGCTTCCTATAAAGACTCCTTGCTTCTTCTTTCCTATCTTTTCTATCGCCCTCTTTCTCTTCCCCATTACCCTAATTCATAATAGCATCTGTCCTCCCCTTCCCCATCTCCCTAATTAACATCTGTAATAAACGGGTCAGACCAATATTTGAACCATTCTTTCTTAATCTCATGCCGGGTATACAGATATTAAAAGAACCTCCTCTCCCTAAAAAATTGGAGCAAGACAAATGTCAGAAAAGTATGACCAAGCAGTTTTAGTTCTAAACTGAACCATGTCCAAAACCAGACTAAACAGCACTCTCATGTACTCTGTAAATGCCATCTGGGAAACAAAAATTCATCCTAGATGGAAAGAAGTTTTGCAGAAGAGGACCTGGATGTTCTGATAGACACCAAGCTGAATGAGCAGCATACTCTTGCCAGAAAGAGGGCGAATGGCATCCTGGATTAGTTAGGCAAAGCATTGCTAGCATATCAGAGGAGGTGGTCATTGCCTTCTATTCAGCACTGGTGGGTCCATAGTTAGTGTGCTTAGTTCTGGACTCCTCAGTTCGAGATGTGAATATTCCGGAAAGAATTCAAAGATGGGTAATGAAGGTACTGAATGAATTAGAGCAATTTTCCTATGAGAAAGGCAGAAGGGACTCAGTCTGTTTTGCCTGGAAAAGAAAAATCTAATTGGAGAGGACATCATAAATTTATCTGAATACCCTAAGGGAGGGTGGAGAGAAGATGGAACCTTCTCTAGTGCCCAGTGCCAGGGTAATGTAGTGGACATGAACTGAAACAAAGGATTCTTCATCTGAGCAGTGAGAGACACTTCTTTATTGTGAGGGATACAGAACACTGGTGCAGGTAACCCAGAGATGTTTCAGAGTCTTCCTCCCTCTTTGGACATTTTCAAAAGCTGTCTGGACTCTGTCCTGAACAATGTACTGTGAGTGTCCCTGCTTGAGCAAGAGGGATTGGATGAGATAGCTTCTGGAGGTCCTTTCTGATCTCAAACATTGTTATTCTGTTCAGAAGAATTGGCTTTAAATTCCTTCCTGTACAACTTAGCTAACTATATGTTAAGTTGAAATACATTAATATGTTTCTTCTTCTGTCCCAGACCAAGTCCATTCATTAATTTAGCTGTCATGAAAACATTTGCCTGAGATTTGGAAGTCATGTATGAAATCACTCATTTTCCTGAACAAATCCACAGGTTCTCTATTCTCATTAGTTGATTATTTTTGGTGAGAGACATTTAACTCCTTTAGTGACTGTTTGTGGTTTTGTTGGTATTATCAACAATTCAGAGGAGCAAGTACTGATACAAAGAACATCTCACTGGAGAATATTTTTAAAATGTGCTCTTTTCTTTCCTTCTCTTAATCTGCCCCCAAAATAATTCAAATTAATTTCTGCATAGAAAGCAAATATTTAGCTTCCATATGCTGTAGACTGCACTCTCTCTTTCTGAGAAAAAAAAAAAAAATCTAGACTAAAAGATCAGGGGGCTTTTTATAAAGACTCCCCTAAAACAGTGTATTTTGTCTGTAGATATCTGTGCCAAGTGACAATGTCTACCATCACTGAGTTTAAAAAATGTTTTACTCCATTTTCTTTGGAAGCCAAAAAACCTCAATATCCTTATTAATTATAAATATGTAAATAAATACATTTGTGGATAGTGAAGTAATTTTTTGTAATCTTAACACACCAAAGGTTTTAAGGCAATACAACAGAGTACAATGACTGAAAAAACAGCTCTGTATTAGAATCTGTTAGAAATGAAACACTCTTCCAATTTAACAAATAAAGTCATTTTCACTTTCTCCTCAGGAAAACTCTTCTTTATTCACTTCCTTATTCTTTGTTGTGATACGTTATATATATTTTCTATCTTACACATGACACTACATAACTACATTAGGTAGCAGACAAGAGGATGGAAGACATCAAGTTATCTTTTATTACCTGAGCAAACAGGAAGCTGCCGGAGTAACCTACAAATGGAGTTTGGTAATTTTTTATTTGCAGATTGCACAGAAAGGAACTGGTTGTTGAAAGATTACCTGCTGTGCTGGATCTGACTGAGATGGAAGTAACTTTCCCTACAGCAGACCTGTGCTGTGCTCTGGACATAAATTTAGAACAGCGCGGTTTTGTCTGCACTTTAGCAGTGCGGGTACAACTTCAAGACTTTCTCCAACCCTCCCCAAAAGGCAGTGGTGTAGGGGTGGGCAAGAGTCAGAGAGGGAACATTGTCAAGTCAGCTGATCTAAACTGACCAAAGGGATGTCATATTGCATGACATCACAATCAGCAATAACATCTAGCAAAGGCGAAGGGTCTCACTATGAAAACATCTCTCTTGAACAGATGCTACATGGATTGACGCCCTATTTCCTAAGGCATCACCAAACATTGCTTGGAAATGGAAAGTAGAGTATAATTGTTTTCTCTCTCTTTGCTTCTATGTGGCCTTTGCTTGTTTCTCTCTCTCCATCTCTCTCTTTTAATTAAATAGTCTTTATCTCAACAAATTTTATTCCCCTGTTCTTTTGAGGTAGGGGGATGAGAGAGGGAGAGTTCAACTAGCCACTGTTGTGAAACATATATATCTGCACTTAGGTTACTGTTCCTCTGTGCTGTGCTTGCAATGCTCTCATTTCTTCTTTCCAATCTTGCTTCATCTCTGTAATGCCATCTGTGTTTTCTAAGAATGAGAAAGAAAATGGGATTTCCCAGTCAACAGTAATTCCAATATTTTCTCAAATTCCTTAAGGTAGCCCAAGATCTTCAGTTCTTTCTGATATATCTGAACCTGAAACATATTGTCGGGCACGCTGTTTCTTGCATTGTTCTGCACTACAATTATGAAGATCATGCCTTGGCAAGCCTGTCTTGGACCACAAAATGTTGCAAAATACGTACATTGAAGATCATCCTTATATCAAAGTTCTTTGTAGCAGAAGTAGTAATAGTGGAATAGGAACAGAGGTGAAACTACATAATAATATTGGTTTGCTTATCAACTACTTAGAAGAATTAGGATTGACAGTAACAGTGAATATGATTTAGATACTGCTGGCCACATTGTTAGAGAATAGCTGTAGCAGATTTGAATTACTTCACAACAGCACACCTGCTAGTATCCCTAGTGTCCGTATTCACAGCAAGATCTAGTGGCTACTTGTCTTCTTTGGAAACACAGATTTATCTTTGTTTAGGACAAAGAAGTTGGAACCAGTCTTCTTTTAGCAGAAGAATGATCCATGAAATTGGACAGAGGTAACATTGAATCACTGCAGTTCGTATAGAAACAAAAAGCCTGATACCAGATAGGAAAATATATATTTTTAATTTTTTATTTTAAATGATATTCCTGGGTCCTGGGCTGCTCTGCTGGTGGGTATTTCTATCATTCAACTGCATTATTTGCATTATGTTAAAAAAAATTAAGGACTTTTATATCTGAAATCTTCACTAATTCCTTTGTTATAATTACTCTGTAACAGAGAAGAAATTAATATGTAAAGAAATGCCATATTCCCATGAGATTTTAAGTCCCTTTAGTATTCTGATTGCCATTTTGCCTTTTTTTTTTTTTTCTCCACCTGTCTTCTATATCTCCTTCTGTCCCATGTGTTCCCTCTTTCTTTTTTTAAGAAATATACCTTCCACTGTAGCTTCCTAATTCCACTGTTTTTCTGTTTTCTGTGGGAAAATATAAAGTTAAGTGTTTCCAGAATCTGAAAATAGAAATAACATCTCATATGGCACTATTCCAATCCTTTAAGGCTTCAGCCTTTCCTTATTTCCTCAGTGTCTTTTAGAGAACATCAACATGCTTATAGATATTCAGATGATTTAACACTCTTCTTTTTAATGTTTATTCTTTGTACTGTTGGAAATATCCAAATAATTTTTGTCAGGGTGGTATCTCTGATAAAAGCAGACTTTATTCGCAATTGCAATGGCAGGTGTCCCGCAAGCAGGAGCCACATTTCATGGGAGTGAGTTGCCATCCTGTTGTTTCCAAGATGTCTCAGTGCTCTTCTTGTCATATCACTGGGGGGGATGATGGCAGGCCTTCCGATGTATCTTCAGGTGCTTCCTTGGCCGTGTCATGATACAGCCTGCATCTCTGGGGAAGGTTCGTCTAGAGGATGTGATGTAAAGTATCAGAGACCAGGGGGGTCTCTGATCAAGTGACCCTCAAGTACACCCAAAAAGAACTATGACAGTGGAGACCACGAAATAAAAAAAAGTATTATCCAATTCTAATGCAGAAACAACATTTGATTCCCACAGTACAAAGCAGACCAAATAAATTGACAGCCACTAACTTTTATTTTAAAAAATATAATCACAATCTGGACATTTACATTCAAAAAATGGAGAAGGAATTGCAGGAAAGAAAATGCATATTACATATATAAGAAAGCATATAGCTTTTCTTTTCCAATTTTTCTGTTACTACCTACAGTAATTTCCTCATAGTATTCCTATCATGTGAGAAAATGTTGATTATAAAGCTGTACAAAAAGAACAGATATGAAAAATTGTATTGTGAAACTTGAAGAAAGGACTGAACCGAATTGCAAAGGAGTGTGTGATAGGTGCAATAATGTTCAGGTTTATTAACAGTCTGGCTGATGGAATGGCAAATATACTGATTAAATTTACAGATGACATCAAAATTCTGGAGTTTGTAGGCACGTTGAAGTTGAAATCAGAGTATTTTTGAGAAAAGAGAAAAACAAGGTGGAAAAAAAGATTCAGTTGTAGAAGGACATTTACAAGGTGGAAATAATTGTTGCAGAAATTGAAGACGGAATAATAGACTAAGTTATTGAGGAAATTGGGTTATTTTATCTAGACAAAAAGAAAACAGAAAAATTATCATATTAAAATCCAAATATATGGAAGAGACCTGCCAAAAGAAGGATAATAAACTACTCTCCATGATACCTGTGGATAAGTTAAGAAGTAACAGACTAGAATATCTGATTTTATTCATTTATTTGTTTGTAACTGTAAGAATAGTTCAGTACTGAAATACATTTGCTAAGAGGATGTATGATTTCTATCATGCCTTTAAAAAAATAATGAAAATAAGAATAATATACACATATCTGGTATCTTCATGCTAATGGGATGAACTAGCTGAGCTATTAAAACACAAAATCCATTTTTGTATGATGATATGCACATATGTATGTATATACTTGGAGCCATATGCTCCACTGAAGCAATTTACTGACTTGTTTTCTTGGTTGAAAAATAAGTAATGTGACTTAATTTTAAACAAGTAAAGATGTGCACCCATAAGCATTTTAAAATTCTTAAAATAACATATGTAAATATTCCTACATTATTTTAAGGAAATTGGAATTCCTCATTAGAACTAAAGTACAGTAAAATTAAACTAGTTATTATCTCTAATGGCTTAGAGGACTCATACCCACATATTACTCTAACTAATATGAGGTAAAAATGTGTATTCCTTAACTATTTTCCAGTTACGATGTAGCCCTGTATTCTAGACATCATCTCTCAGTGCAGTGTAAACCTTTGCTTAAGCCAATTTGAGTAAAAATCAACAGGGGGAATTAGCTACCCTAGCATGCTGATGGCTCTGGTGTTAGGTTTTATCTTGATCTGAATTTGTCTAGCTGAGTCATAAGCCCTGCAACAAAGAATGTTGGCTTATGACTGTATAATAATAAGGGCAGAATGGCAGCACTAATGGTTACAGAGATGATACTGTTCTGTGGAGCTGACTGCCTCAGAAGAAAATTGTAAGATCTTGCAATTAACAAAGAATGTAATGTATTGCAATATGCTCATTCCTACTTTAGAAGGTACTATATAATGTACATCTATCGATTAACATAAATCCCAACTAACAGTGGATAACTATGGATAATAATGATCTGTATTACACATTTACATTTTACATTGCTTCTATTACTGCA
The DNA here is from genome assembly GCA_035772895.1 of Perdix hodgsoniae. Classification (NCBI taxonomy): domain Eukaryota; kingdom Metazoa; phylum Chordata; class Aves; order Galliformes; family Phasianidae; genus Perdix; species Perdix hodgsoniae. The sequence goes on from JAPSGF010000004.1 coordinate 31,667,321, forward strand.
CCCCATAATTAATAGTAATTCTCTCACTGGGGTATTGTAAAGAATAGATAAGTGGGAGAACAGTTGGGTTTCAGTACTGAAAATAAAGAATAACCTTAAAGAGCTACTTTTCCACAACTCTTATCTTTGAAAATCACTTTAGCTGCTGGCAATATTCCTAATGTTGTAAATGGCTGTGATGTAAAAAGGCAACTAGGCTAATTCTTTGTTCAGAAAAACAGTACATGGTAAAAATATGTTAAAAGTAGATTAAGAATTGGAGAGAAAGCACTAGGTGCAAATGGTGATGTAAGCAATCAAAAACAAAGTATAAGTTCTGTAACAAACATTATTCATCAATATATGGGACTATGAATGCTTTTAGAACTTAGATTAATGCAGAACTGTTAGCAGAATCAGAGTCTAAGAGTATGTTTCTCATTTCCTGGGCATTCATACTTGCTGCTTGGGATTTCAGAAAAGAGACAATGGAAATCATTTTGCTCTGGAAATTTAAAACACATATTTTGACAAGGCCATGTATATACTACAGACTGTTTGCTCAGAATCATAATCTGTGAAGGCTACCTAAACAAACTGACAACAGATATGTATCTAGAATCATAGAATTATTTGAGTTGGAAGAGACACTTAAAGGTCATCTAGTCCACCTCTCTGCAATGAACAGGGACAGCCACAGACAGATACAGTTGCTCAGAGCCTGATGTAGCCTGACCTTGAATGTCTCCAGGGATGGGGTATCTACCATCTACCAGAGAGATGTCTGGGTAGCCTGTACCGGTTCTTCACTACCATTATTGAAAATAATTTTGTCTTGTATCCAATCTAAATCTCCCATCTTTTAGTTTGAAATCATTTCCCTTTGAACTATTACAACAGACCCCACTAAAGAGTATGTCCCCTTCTTTCTTATAGCCCCTCTTTAGATACTGAAGTGTAGCTGTAAGATTTTCTTAGAGCTTTTTCTTATCCAGGCTGAACAGACCAAGCTCTCTCAGCCTGTCCACACAGGACAAGTGTTCCATCCCTTGGATCATTTTTATGGTCTCCACTGAATGGTATTCTACAGGCCCATGTCTCTCCTGTAATGAGGACTCCATATTTGGACACAGTACTCCAGGCAAGCCTTCACCAGCCACATGCTACCTGGCCATGACAAATGATTACATCATCAAGGTTTCTTAGAGCAGCCTACTGGCTTAGCATACATTTGTTGCTGAGGACAGAGTCTGTCCTCTTTCATATTTGCTGGAAAATCATGAGAAGTTAGAATAGTTTCTCATATTTTACTACCTGCTATGTGTAAAATCTGGTAGTTTACAGATGAAAAAGACTATGTTGGAAGGCAAACATATTTTAAGCAATTATGATAGCACACTTTTATCTTTAAGTATTACCTTATTGAAACTCCATTACCTGTGCTATAGCAACAAGTTTGTGATAATACTGCAAAGCAATCGACACTTTAAATATCAGTGAATACGTTAGCTTTCTAGAACGTGGTTTTGGTTGTTTTTGTTTTTTTTTTTTCTATTTTCTTCCCAGAGAAGAGTACAGAGCAATTCAAACAGCACAGTATTCACCCAACATGTATATGATCTCGTGATTTAGAAGAATGGCTGCTTTCACTGCAGTATATTATAAATACAAGTGAAATAACATATTACCTCAGAAGCAAATATTTATGACTGACTTGAACACGCTCGTTTACCTCAAACCCAAGTGCATGCTAACCGTCTAAAAATGTACAGATGCTACAAGGAGTCTTCTTTGTAATAACTACTAGCCTATAATAGCTAATTGAACTGATTGCTATTACTAAACTGTAAATTGGATGCATAATCACTGAACAAATATGAGCACATAGATACTTTGTGTGCGTGTATGTGTGTGTGTGTGTCTGCTGCTCAAAGTAAATGTAAACTATTATTCTGACCTAACATTACTTTCAGGATGATGAAAATAACTACAGGAGATTCAAAGTTATGAGATCAACTAAAAACTCAAAGGAAAAACAATATAATGAAAAGCAATTTTATTGATATAATTTATAGATGTTTTTCAAGAAGAAATAACCTATGGTAAAAGACAATTGCTCAATATTCATATGGAAAAGCTACAGCCATTCTTGAAAAGCTAAATGAATACAAGTTACTTCCTTAGGATTGGAGCTATAGCTGTTGTTAACGAAATAGTGTGACATCATTAATAAATGAGTCAAGAACAGCTGAATACAGGAGGCTGACAGAGCTGATGCAATTTTATGTCCCCAGGTCCAGCCTGTAGCACTGCTAAAGTTGTGTTCTTGATCAACAATCATAGGCACTTATGCATATCTGGGCACAGAGATCAATGCAGATGGCACACACAACAGTCAGAGATGCAAACACTATCAATAGCCTCATCCTGCTCTCTTTTCTGGCTGACCGGAGTGACAGTTTGCTAGTTGGAAATACACATCAATATATATATATATATAAAGTGTAAGTCTGCATGTAACTGGCCCCTAGATACCAGGGATCCCCAGCTGCTGGCTGTTGTGTATCATTAACCCCTAAGAACTACAGTTCTTGGAAAGCAAATGGTATCCTTGGCTCCATCAGAAGAGGGGTGGCCAGCAGGGACAGGGAGGTGATTGTCCCCCTCTACTCTGCTCTTGTGAGGCCCCATCTGGAGTACTGTGCCCAGGTCTGGAGCCCCCAATACAAGAGAGACAGGGAGCTGTTGGAGAGGGTCAAGAGGAGGGCCATGAAGATGATCAGGGGATTGGAGCACCTCTCCCATGAAGACAGGCTGAGAGAGGTGGGCTTGTTCAGCCTGGAGAAAAGAAGGTTGCAGGGTGACCTCATTGCAGCCTTTCAGTACCTAAAGGGAGCCTACAGACAGGAGGGGAATCAACTCTTTGAAAGGGTAGATAACTGCAGGATGAGGGGAAATGGCTTTAGGTTGAAGGAGGGGAGATTTAGGTTAGACGTCAGGGGGAAATTCTTCGCAGAGAGAATGGTGAGGTGCTGGCACAGTCTGCCCAGAGAGGTTGTGGATGCCCCATCCCTGGAGGTGTTGAAGGCCAGGCTGGATGGGGTCCTGGGCAACCTGGTCTAGTATTAAATGGTGGCCCTTCCTGTGGCAGGGGGGTTGGAGATTCATGATCTTTAAGATCCCTTCGAACCTTGGCCTCTCTGTGATTCTGTGATTCTCCTCCATTTGCTGGTGTAATCCTTTATCTATTGCTATGCGCAGGGATAATATGGATCCCATAATGACTGCTATAGGACACCTCACCTACTGAGTAACTGGCCATTAAATCATTTTGCTTCCTGTTGCTTCATGCAGATAGGAATCCCATTTGAACCTCAGGCCTCACAGTCTCCCCACTTAATGGTTAGTGCCTTCTGGTCCTTCTGTAGCCAACTCACAGAACTTCTGATCTGGCCATATTGTAGGCTGACAAAATCTCTAGAAGGCTGAGTAATTTAATTTTTGAAAAATATCCAAGATAAAATTACTTCAAAAATGCTGTGAAAAATTCTCTATTCTTCATGCAAAGATTTGATGCTCTATTAGTCCTCGTCAGTTGTGGATAATTCAGCATATTTTAAAGCATGGCTCCAGACTGTCTAGGGGTTTCTTGAATGAACAGAAGATTTCTTTCTACTTGATTGTTTTCCTCATAACTCAACCTTGGAGTATCCATTTTTGTACTTTAAAGAATGCTCATTATTTAAAGCAACAGTGAACATCAAATCTTCTGGAAACAGTGAAGTGGTCTAATGAGTCTTGGTAGGGTGATTATCAGACCTGTTTGTCTTCAAGAGAGAACAGCAATTTACTAGGGATTAAAATCAGAATTCTCAATAAGGTTGCTGCTTGAGTTAAAAAATAAAATTTACACAAGGCTTTAACTTTCATTCAGATGATATACAAGAGACGGGATTGACGAGTACTTCAAAAAACCTTTTAAATTAATATAATTAAAAAGAAACAAAGGCACTTGTGTAGGCTTCTAAACAATTGATTTTATTCTCTGAAAAAATTGAGACACAGTGGGATAGAGGCAATGACTCCTTTGGAAACTGTCTGGAGCCAGTTCACATAATTCTTCTGGAGAGATGCTCTATAGATTGCTGAGAAAATTATAATGCAAAGGAACATTTCTTCTTCTTTTTTTTTTTTTTTTCTCATGCCTTGTAAAGAAAGTATTCTGCAACTAAATGGGATGACTGGCACCAGAACTTTTTGTATATTGGCTTTAGGAGTGACATTAATTCTCAGAAACACGTATTTCAAAAATTGAACAATGTAGGCAATGAAAAATAGAGCTATCTGAAGAATTAAAATCCCCAACAATTTAAAGCACTAAGTTATAATTTGATTTAGAATGTGAAAAGAACACCTATAAATTGTAAATTTTGTTTTCACTACTTTAACTAAATTGTCATATAGACACTAAAATGAATTTTTGATTCTTTGACTGAAAACTGTTTATGCTTCCTCTACAATGGTCTATTTAACGAAAACATTCTTATTTTCCAAAATGGCTTCTTCTCTTTCACCTCCTTTGGTATAGGCTTACAATGTCAGTGAATGCTTTTATCAAAAAGTGTTTTGTTGTTGTTGTTGTTTTCTTAATGTCTCTGTTTTTCAGATAATATAAAAGATGTAAATTGTCTACTCTCATTTTCAGTTAAGTTGTAATATTTTTATTAGGTTCTTAACCACATCAAGATGCAAAGCTACTTTATGTCCAAGAAATAAATTAATATTGTCACAATGCCACATTTCACAGTACTTGGACAACTTCACATCCAGATCTCTGCAAGAGCTTGTTGCTGATCCCTGCTAGCTTTGGCAAGCAAAGACAAGTAAAAATTACACTGAAAATTTAGAGTATATGTTCTTGACTTCAAAAGCTTAAGTTACAACCAATGTAGCTGTTGATATCTGAACTGATAGCTTAGATTTCATTTATAATCAGTGAAACAACAGAGGAATTTCTAGCATACAGTTCAACACCTCCAAGTGTAAACATAGATAAATCCTTACTGTAAATAGAGCCTAGAGACATCATTCACGGTCTGCAAGTACACTGTTGTAAAACTCATCTAAAACTAAATTAAAAGGGAAAAAAAAAATACATTTACAAAAGAGAAGAAAAAAAAAAGTCAGTGATGTCTTTGATTAGTCAAACAAATGCTTTCAAATTAACAAGAGTTAAAATTGTTTCTTTTCCAGGAGATGATATTGTCTGAAGTTTTAATGTAGAACTAGAGTACTGGGTTATTTAAATTAAAGAGTATCAGTGTCTCTCCCACACTTTTTTAAGTGTTTCAATTTCTTATGGAGGGAGGATGATATGACCTAAGAGGAGGACAGAAAAAATAAAGTGGAAGAGAAATTATTTTAAGAATTTCATTGAACTCCCCCTAGCCAGTATGCAAATGCCTAGCTATTTCAGTGGGAGCAGTAAAAAACCTATCATAAGCAGGTTATATTTTCCAAAATACAGTTAATAGTGGTCCCATATAATTAGAATCAGAAATTAATTGACTTTCAGGTTGATTCATCTTGTAAAAAGCAATAATTATGCCGCAAATATCTACAGATCTTCCTAATCTTGGAGGCACTTGATCCTATTTTAGTAGAATGAACTGCTGAGGCAGTGTCTCTCGATTATTTCAAAGAACAGGTAATGTAAACAGAAAGAAAAGAGACAGAAACAAGTGATTATATCATACATGTTTCCATGTTTCTGAAAATATATCTTGGACAGTGACATAACACAGATACCTATCCTGGAAGATTTGAGGCAGTCATATGGCAAAGGTGAAATAAAAATAATAATAATAATAATTAATATAATTCCAGCTTGTTACATAATTCTTCTTTCCGTAGTTAGAAATGAACATAAGTGCAATCATTTGAGATTGGAGAAAGAGCAGCTTTTGGGCATTAGCTGTAGAGCATTAAACTATCAGCTGCTTTATAATGCTCAATCTTACAGGATTATTATAATTCTTTTCATCAGTACTGTGAATTTAATGTTTTTTAAGAGTCCTATAACTCAAAGAGAATCAAATAAATTTAAACAATCAACTATGTTGATCACAATTAAGATTGCTGTAATTCAGTATTAATAACAAACAGTTGAGAAAGAGCTATGTATATATGTACACTTGAGTCTAGAAAAATTCTAGAATGAATTGTCAGAGACTCCAGAATAAGAATATACTTGAAACTGGACCATTTTGAGCCTGTAGCAGGGGATCCAGAATGTAAAATAGCAGAGACATTGCAAGTAGGCACAGGATGATGCCGGATGTCTCAGAACTATACAGACAAATGGTCAGTTGTTGTAACAGAAATGTATAACAACCTAATGAATCTGCCCATAGCTGATGGCAAGGCTAGTCATATACAGGAAAACAACAACAATTAATTGTACAGGTGTAGCCACTCTAGAATTTGTTATGTGAAATTAATGGACCAGATATCCTGTAATTTTATGCACTTCATTATCATTAAATGGAAATACCTTTGATGCTTGTATTTTAACATCCTGTCCTTGAAGCTAGGCTGCATTTTTATGAGACTACAGAGCATCTCATAAAAATCAAAAAGTAAAATAAAATATCTGGTTATATATTGTATATTACTAATGCAAATACAGGCAAAAGGGAATTACAGGGTTGAACAGAGTATTTTACAAGTAAAATAAGATTGTTTAGATTTTTTTCACACTGAAAGTTAAAATCAACTACCAAATAAAGTGCTATTGAGAATATTTGTAGATAACTTTTAATTTTTATAGTTCAAATTTATTCCATAAATACTGGTAATATATTGTGATACAGAAGCTCTGTAATTCACAGAGCATTATGTTTTTAGGTATGTCTCACTTCTGTGCAACATAGCAAACAGAACAAAAAGAATTTTGCTCTTCAATGTTATTTTTATTTGATGGAGTTGTAGCAGCTAAGACATGAATTCATATCATCCAGCGTGGAAGAACCTAATATGACCAAAAAAACCCACCACTTCAGCTGTGCCTGATTCATTAACACTTCTAAACAGTGTTACTTTTCACTCTTCAAGAATATTACTGCCTGACTTCTTTATTCTCAAATAATTTTCTGCTGCTTTAAATAGAAATTTGATAAAGTACACATGAGTAAAACTGAGTTACATTGATAGTTACACGAGTAAAACTTTCTGTACTCTCCGCTTGCTGTGGTGACTTTTTCTTTCATAATTTTATGTTGCTTTGTGTTTGGTGGTGAAATGCTCACAAATTAGAGATGTATAAATTTTGACATTTTTGTAGAATTGTAGAAGGTATAAGAATGTCTTGGGTTGGAAGGGACCTTAAAGATCATCTAATTTGAAACTCTCTGCTATGAGCAGAATTGCCAGCCACTATGTCAGGCTGCCCAGGACTCCACCTGACCTGGCCTTGAACACCTCTAGAGATGAGGCATTCATAGTTTTCCTGGACAGCCTGTGCCTGTAACTCACCACCCTCTGAGTAAAGAATTTCTGCCTATCAACTGAACAAAATCTCTCCTCTTTTAGGTAAAAGACATTCCTCCTTGTCATGTCATCAGACCATTCAAAAAGTCAGTCTCCCTCCTGCTTATAGGCTCCCCTCAAGTTCTGAAAGGCCACAACGTGGTCTCTTCAGAGCCTTTTCTTCTCCAGACTGAAGATGTGCATGTCCCTCAATCTTTCTTCATAGGAGAGGTACTCCAGCCCACTGATAACCTTTGTCCTTTGGACCCTCCTTTGGACCCACTTCTGACATCTTCATGTCTTTCCTGTTTTGGGGTCCCCAGCCTGGACACAGTACTCTGCTGAAGGTGTGGCTCCACAAGAGCTGAGTAGAGATTCACTTCACTTATCCTGCTGGTCATCCCCCTTTTGTTGTGATTCAGGGTACAATTGATCTTCTGGCTCACAAGTGCACATTGCAGGCTCATGTTCATCTTTTTATCCCTTTTATCCTCCAGGACCCATAAGTTCATTGCCGCAGGGCTTATCTCAATGACTTGTTCTCCCAGCAAGAGATGCAGCTTTAAATCTGCAAATATTAATGCATGTGCTTGGCTTTCTGAGTAAATGGTCCAACTGACATTGGTGTGACCACTTCTGTGAAATGTAGAATATTTTGCAGAATCAGGATACAGTTCCAGGGAAATCTATATGCAAGCAGAATAGATGACTCAGCAATTTTTTATCATCAATATTAACAAACATAAAAATGCAAATATATTAGAACTCCAAGTATTTGCCAAATTCTAGGAAAAGTCAATATTAATTTGCAAAAAATTTATGAGCAAAACTATTCTGTTACTTTTCTTCTTGTTGTTCTTCTATTTGTTCTTGTTGTTCTTACTGTTCTGCTCCTTCTATATAGTCAAATGTTTTCTTTGTATGTATAGGTGGAATTTCTAGTTATCTGAATTATTAGTAATATTAAATGAATAATAATTTACCAAACAACATATCCAATGATTTAAGAGCAAGACTAAAATTACATCAACATTAATTGCAAAAGGTATTAGTGTTTAGAAGGAAATGTCAATTGAAGTAGTAATTATTAATTCAATTTCATGTAGCTTTTAAATATTTGCAATTTTTTGAAATTTAAAGTACAGTTACATATAAATTGCTGAATTTCAATCCTATGGAGTAGACCGTTAATTTAAATTAAACAAACTGTCTCTAGTTTTTGTTTTAAAACTCTTATCATCTCAATTATTCCAAATAACTTGTCTACCTTTATGTATATTGAAACAATTTTTTTTTCCTATAGAATTTCAGTGAATGATAAAACAGCTTGAAACAGAGAATGAATTAGCTAGATTTTAAAATCTGCACAAAAGCTGTGAGAGTAAAATGAAATTCCAGAATGCTAAGGTCATGCATGTAAATTTCATTTTAAGTAAAGGTCAAGTTATCAGATCATGTCAAAGAAAAAAATGGCCTTACTATTTGAGAAGTTCCACATGGAATTGCAATGTGGAATATTATTTACAACTTCTAGAGTCTCTAGAGAAATAAACTCTAGTTCAGATAAAGCTATTCTTTGGGGAACAAGATGGCACCTATTCTCTTATCCTGAACGTGAGCATGTCAACTCGAGACAAAAGCCATTTTTTACAAGCTTGCTTGGCACAGATGCTGGACATTAATCAATGTGACAGTGCAAACACTTAGGGTTTTTTTTGTTTTCTTTTTTAGTCACTTTGCCTAAAAGTAATCGCACCCTTCCTTTTCATGTTCATGACAGTCTCACATGCAAAAGATGAGCTGTTATTTAATCATTTCTATAAGAGAATATGTTTTTTTTGTAATTTTCAGACAACATTTCTCAATGCACTGATGCTTGATGATATCAGAGCAATACTGAAGAAATGCAATGTAAGAAAATGCAGGGAGATGAAGGTGCATGTACTATTATCATTCAATAGTGTACTGTTTACTCTGGGAAAAAAAAAAAAAAAGAAAATGAAAAAATATATTTTTACTGATGAATGGTGTGTACTTATCTCCAAACTCTTGTAACCACAGTCCATTAGAAATGATATTTCCATCACCATAAAATGTTGTTTGAACTTGTGCATATCTCTTGTGAGTACATGAATAAGAAAGAAATCAGCTGATTAGGAATTATTACCCTGGTTGACAATGCTGTCTAATATGTATCTGCATCAGACCAACAAGTATCCAAGTAAGAGAAATACTTTTAAAATTGGTGCCTTGTTGCTACAGTATAACATTGTAAAGTAAAGATATTCTGTCAATATAATGAAAAATTATATTTTCCAAGAGTTTATAAGAACCAAACACATTAATATTTGTAGTACAAAATGTTATGTTTATTTGTTTGTTGGTTTGTTGTATTCTTTGTCTTCTTTTATTTTCTTCTTCTATGAGTGAGTGAGTGTGAGTACCTTTCAATTTTTCTTTTCATCACAAGAATTCTAGTAGGGTTGTTTGCCTATTTATTTTTTTTTATAATTAATAACAAATAGCAAAGGAAAAGAAATTATAATGCCTATGTATTTACATTAAACAAGTGCTAAGAAAATGTATATTTTAATGAAATGTAGATTTCTTACAACTTCAGTGAGTTCAGTTTTCAGCACAGGATATTTTTATGTTTCAATTCAAATTTCCATATTTGAAAGCAAATAGTGTACTTATGGCAATTTGAAGTTTGATGCAAGTGCAGGCTCAAAGATTCCTAATGAATTTTTGGGCCCATGCTAGAATAATATCTCATGACTGAGCTAGTAATGTTTCTCTGACTAGGTAGGTAAAACTTTGTATATCTTTGAGCAATGAATTTAAATCACTTATCTTAACACAGGACTATTCAGGATGAAGAATCAAGTGCTGTGTTTGTTCTGCTTTTTGTTTTGTAATAACAATGTGATTTTTTTTTTTTTTTTTTTTTGCTTTGATGGATTTTCTTTTGAAGTGAAGATGAGATAAGGCTATGACAAAAAACAATCAAACAAACAAACTAGAAAAAGAAGTCTCAGTTTCTCTGCACATTTATTTTTGAAAAGTGTTGTTATACCAGTTATAGGAGATGTGAGAAAGGGAATTTCCATTGTTAATTCTTCTAAATGATAGTGCCGTGTGCATAAAATTTACTATGTATATGTAAATAACATTATTTCATTTTATTTAGAAATTTGTAAATGCTATCTTCTTCATTGAATCCATATTAAATATCTTCCTGAAAACAGAAAATGATACATAAAGAACACATAAATAATCATATTATTTCTGAGGTTGTTTGTTTGTTTGTTTTTGTTTTGTTTGGTTTTTTGGGGGGGATGTTTCGTAAAAGGGTGTGGTTTAACAACTATGAACTTCCCCTCTGAAAACAGTATTTTCACCCTTGCCTATGGATGGTCTTAAGGGAAAACACTATATTTTTCATACATATATAATTTTGATAAGCTCTTTATAAAAATAAAGATAAAAAATAAAAATAAAAATAAAATAAAAATAATTATAGAATAACTGATATGTTCCTGCTGTATTACTGTTCATTCTAGCCCACAATTTTACTCTTCATGATTGCATATTTTTCAAATACTGAAGATCATAAGACACTTGGAGCTTTTGGATCTTCAATAGATCTTCATGTCTTTCACAAAATAGCAAACACTACTGCTTCATGCTTCTGGTTGTAATTCAAAATTGTATGAGTTTGGTAGATTTACATTACTAGCATACTCTATTTGGATATGCAGAGCTGCAAATATATGATATAGAGTACGTATTACTATATTTTCTGAATAAATTGTGTGGCACCATGTATGTTTATTTTAATAATGTGTATGTGTTTCTTAAGCAGCCATTCATGAAATGGTACAAAGAAGGTGATCTGAATTAGAAATATTTTACTGTCTTCCGAGCTAATGGTCCAAGCCTCATTGCTTGACAGCATTAGCTAAACTATGATTCATGATATATAGATAAAACACAAGGCTGCAGGCAGTAATCATAAAGGCTAACTGGCCTCATGAGGCTAATCTCTCTTGGATTCCTCAGTAATCAAGGGGCAAGGATTGGTCCAAGGATGAGTCATTTGGAAGATGTGTCTAATTCAACCACTCTTCTGCTCTCTTTTTCCTTTGCCTAAGAAAGAAGCCTGGGAACCTTAAGAGGCCAGTGTTTATTTCTGTGAGATGAATCCTCTGAAGGATTCAGCAGGAAAAAAACAGCACTTAGAGCAGAGACACTCTATCAATTTGGAACATCACATCCTTAATGGAATACTTATGACAAGGTCGGGATACTAAACTTACTCTCTTTGCAACACCTGTGAAGCATATCTGTGCAGTCAACAACTGGTCATGTCTACAAATAGAAAACTACAAGTGTTGTAATGAAAGTAATTCCTCCTATTTTATTATGTTGGCCCATGATGTCAGAGTTAGAAGTTGGTGGTGTGGCAGTAGAGGTTGGACATTTCTACCAGTATTTCATTACATTTTGTTGCTGTGTGACAGATGGCTGCAGAGGGACAGTCTGACAAACAAGTGTCTGACATGGAGGAGCGTATAAAGAAAGTGTGGAATTGAATTCCTCCCTATAGAAAAAATAGCACCCATTTACATCACTGATGCTTGCTGACTGTTTATGGAGACTAAACAGTGTATGTAAGCATAGTGAGACAGTGGGTGTTGCAGATTTTTATGAGAGTGCCATGCAGTCTCTTGTTCACCACAGGAAAATATGCATAGTTTATGGTTATGACTATATAGATAAACAGGTTTTTTTTTAGCCGAGAATTTGTTCTATCTAAAAGTGTTATTTGCTCTTTTTATCTGTTGTAGTTTCCATGGAAATAAACAGGATGCATTAGTTGTGGAGTGGCCTACATACACAGTTTTCCAGTGGTGCTAATCTTCATGATGATTCAAACATGAAGGATTTGTTTTGATGGGACTTAAAAGCAAAAAGATCTGTCACTGAACCACATCGTTGAACATGCTTGTAGGATAACTGGTGAAATTACTCAATTCATACTGTAAATGCTGTACACATTATATACTTGAAATTCAGAAGTTCAGGACTCTAAATCAAAAAGAATTAAAATATTTTTAGGAAATTATCTAACTATTCATATTGAATGATACCAGCAAACTGATTTAAAGTTTGTCTTAGTACTTGTACAGGTTTTTTTTTGTTGTTGTTGTTGCTTGTTTGTTTTCCCCTGAAAAATAAAATAATATTGTTATTTATTTATTCTGTAACAGAGAAACATTTTAGTTACTTTGACCATCCACATAATCTGATCTTGGTTTTCAGTACTGTTTATTTGTCATTATAGATGATTTTAGTAAACTAATGTATTTTTTGTATGTTTCTTTGTTTTCCTCTTTCAGAAATATTTATGTTGATATCACAGAATCAATCAAAAAGTAGTAATATATATACTCAGGATTCTGTCCCGCTGAATGTATTAGGGATGTTCAAACGTTTCTGTTGTGACTGCAGTTCCAATACTATGGCAATGCAGCGTAGCCAGAGCACTAGAGTCAAATGAGGAGATTCTGAACTCCTGCCTGCTGTTGAATATAGTATGGGTTGTGTATGACAGCTCTGTAGCCATATAGTCAAGTATCCTTTCAGAGAGAGAGGGAGCCAAACAGGCTACGCAGAGAACAGATGTCCACAGATCTACTGAGATTTAGTACTTGTTTCACATTAATCTCCAAGCACCAGGGGTTAAGAGGTTAGACTTTCTGGCTTTTTCTCCATATAACTTGCTGAAAAAGTATGCAACCAATTTCAACTTACACATTCCTGGAATTACTCTTTTCTCCTACACAATCATATATGATATTTATTTTTCCTCTCTCTTGAAAAAATACTAGATTCTCTATTATAATTATGAAAAAATACTAGAATCTAGGATATACATTGTTGAGGTCTATGTTAAAAGAAAATAATGTTTTGACAACATGTTGAAATTATTCATCAAGAAATAGGTTATTGCACAAAGTAAAAGATAGAAAATTCTCAATATAGTAAAATGATTATTTTGTTTCACCTATTAACAAATGTGGAAGAGGAAGAAGAAGAATGAATGTTTACACAAGCAGAAAGTATTTTTTATCATTCTCGAAGTTTGAAAATTGTTCCTGTTTCTGCCTTTCCTATTGTTTTTGCTGCAATTAGTACTGTTGCAGTGCAGTGATTTGTTAGAGGTTATAAAAAATGTTACTTAATTCCAGTTGCAGTGGTAGATTCCCAGACTTAAAGATTTAATAGGGCAGAGTGATCCATGTGATCACTATTGGGATCATCTGCTACTTGAGACAACTTCAAATGTTCAGGAATAATAGCTAGGTCACTTATTTAAAATACATAAGTATTCAAAAAACATCCAATTCCTTTATGAAAATAGAGGCTGTAATTCCAAAGGTGTTGATCTTATAAAATAATAAAAATTTTCAAGAAGTGAAAATATATTTTTTTCTTTTTTTCTTTGAGAGTTCTTCAGCATCACCAATAGTGGAATCAAAAATAATTTTGTAGAGAATATTGCTTTTTAAAAATTATCATTAAAATATATCTCAATCTAGTCTTAATCTGTCTGGCATGTATACCAGCAACTTTTGTTGTAATTTACAAACAACAAAAAAGAAGAAAATAACCTATTTGGTCACAGAATGAGGGAAAGATTTCTCCTGTACTTATCCTTCATGATACAGCGTAATTCTCTGCCCAACAGTTCAATGCCATTTTTTTTTAATGTGTCATACAAATGAGCAAATCAAACACAAGAGGAGGTGAAGAGATGCCCAACTCCACAAACACATATGTTGTCTGAATGAGAAGTATCTTGCCAATGTCAGAATTGCACATGATAGCAGATGCAAAAGGTTGGAAAGGAATTCAACTAAATCTACCAAGTTAACTTAAAGTGTCGTGGAGATGCCACAGAGTTTCACATAACATACAAATTGCAGTCTCTACAGTAGGAAAATACATAAAACTTTTTTTGTAAATATATGTTTTTAATATCACGATTACTGTTTAGGTCTTCTTGACTCCACTCATCTCCAACACACACTTTTCTAAATAAAAGAAGCAGAAATGACTTCTTTTCCACCTTGTGAAGTTTAAAAATTATCCTAAATTACATATTTTATTTACTGCTATAAAATGAAAAAAGTATCAAAATTATCATGATTATACAAAGATGTTTCTTGCGTTTACCTAATTGCCTTTTTGTTTCTGTGCAATTCCATATATACTTTTTACTTCAATAAAATTGTTTCAGTAGTCTTTTTTTTTACGCTTCTATGTTTTCCTAGAAAGCATTCTAGATGGAATGGACGAGCATTCTAGTGCTTCATTTATAAAATTTTGTATAATGTTTCAAAGTATTCAAAGAGCATGCATCTCCTCACTCAAAATATTGCATTCATCCTCTCATCAGAGCTTGGCTTAGAACCTATCCACAATATTGGTTACCATTTGGGCGTATTTTTCTCTAACATAAAGTCCCATATTAATCTTCCAGTTTAAGCATTCATCCTTAACTTGACAATATTGGATTTTTTCTACCAAAATTAATTCAAGTAGTGTCTCATTTTTGCCCAATATTACATTCACTTAAGCATGACAAATAAGTGTAGCAAAATCATTGAAACAAAACGTCTTTTTCTGTTTTCCACATGTTCTGAATTTTCTGACCTTTCTGTAGCAGATAAAATTTTAAGGTTGTCATAGTCAAGGCAGGCATGGTCATTTGGACAACTGCAAATATAAAAAATAAATGATTCCTTACTATGTTATTGCTTATGAATCCAAAAATATCCTTAAAGATAATTTGCATTTCTCACATAGAAAGCCAACATCCTCACACAAACAGTACAGGGAGAGGAGTTGTTGGGCTGAGTATTACTCTGTAGTTCATAAATGCTTTTTATAGATTTATGTTTTACATGTGGATAGTTTGTTTAATAAGTAAATTTAATTGTCATCCCTATATAGGCATCTTCTCTTTTGCACCCAGAAAAGACATAACAAAATTTTGTAAAGTGTTCACTTAATCAAACTCATCTGTTCAACACTCAATTTTATTCTAAAATGAACCTGAGATCTTTCTGAACCTGACTTCTTTCTGAAGTGTTTTTGTCCTTGATGTTCTAAAGTGATTGAAATGAAATGCATTGGCTACACATCTTTGGAGTTTACCCTTCCTGGTTTGGAGTATTGTTTATCTGTCTACAGCAAACTCACTTAAGGTTATTATCGCAAAGGAGCTGGAGCAGCTCATGTAAATATTGAATGATGACATTCCATCTCCCCCCAACAAATAAGACAGCTTTGCTAGACGTGTTTAGCTAAAAAGCTTTCATAAAGTAGATATTTTTGAATAGAATCTGTTTTCATCATGCGGATGAGTTTTGGGAGCTTTTAACACCACTGTTAGAATCTCATTCATGAACAGAAGTAAAAAGTTTTTTTTGCAGCAAACTCTTTCAAAACAAAAAATGAATATATTTGCATATAGAACTAGACTGAAATATAACAAAATACTGAAGGATTTGCACTTAAAATAGCAAAACAAAAGATGAGAATATAAATCTGACCCTATAATGTGTAAATAATAATATGTAAATGTAATAATAATTCACAGTAATTATCTCCTCTTCATTCTTTTACAGACCAGCTATTTAAGGAGCAAACTACTGTTATAATTAAACATTTTTACAATGTGATTAAATTATTTTAACTACTAGGGAAGCTTGAGTGGTTTAAAACTTAACTGTGTAACATAAGTATGTGCTGACAATTGACAATGAATGAAAATCAGGAGGAGGTTCAAAGTGAAAATGCTCATGGACAAAGATTTTTTTGACATGTTGATATTATTAATCCGCGCAGTTTGCTTTGGAAGAGAAACTTTCAGTGAAAGTGTTTGTATTATCTTAGAATAACTTTTTTACTGAGCTTCTACAAGTATGTCCATTTTATACTCTCTGCACATTTTTTTTATAAAAAATCACAAACGAACTCAATTTTTCTCTGAGATGGAATGAAAATAAACTTCAAAATCAGTCAGGAAATAGAATGCTTATTTCCTAGATATCTCTGGGTCTTTTTAGGAATCAGTACATTGTAGCATATATTAAATGTCTGAAAATCAGGGGAAAATTTCTTATGCTAGAGAAGGAGTTGGAATACTTATGCCAGGCTTCTCACTTTTTATTACTGAATAATTCAATTTCCTTAAAATTAAATGGTTTCTTAAACTTGTCAGTATGAATGAATCAGGACCTCCTGTTTCAGAGCTTGGGGAATCTGTAGTTCCTCCTATATTTTCCAGTCTCTGGAATATGCAGGATGTCTCTTGGCAAATTTCTAACTTAATGAATCTATAACTTATTCATAGCAGAAGATTCTATAGAGAAATGGCAGCTGGCGCTGTCATGAAATTATTTTATTTAATAAAGTAGTGTTGATCAGAACATTAGTGTACAAAACTTACGGACAGCAGTGGTCCAGTCATCAAGCAGAGAACAAAACACATTGCTGGACTGTCAAACTTTACAGGAGTTACTAATTAAAATACTGAAAGACATTGGAGATCTAAGCCTACGGTAGATAACAAGAGGTCACAAGATTTTTGAGTAAAAAAGCTTGTGTTGATAGAATCTAATTTTTACCTACTAATGAACAGTAAAGTCACTAGTATAAAGTTAAATGTGTCATTGTTATATGTTAGTGATGACAATGGACAGATATTGAAGATAGACCAGCAGCAATTACTATGCTTTGGATCACTATAGCCCCAGGTTTGTACCTACACTATATGACTAATCTCTAAACAAAATTTGGCATTTGGCCTACTGTGTGCAAATGAGTTTTGACTCCTGTGCATCTGTCAGGAGGTGCTAGTCAGAATTCATTCCTTCTACCCATCCTTGCCAAGAACTGTCCGTACAGAAGTGACTGTGATTTTTCTTTCCATCAGAAATAGTTCCCAGAGATATGAGGATGAAAGACAAGTTTTTAAAGCACTTAACAGCTCCAACTCTACTTCAGCCCAAAATGTAGTAAACATTTTCATCGGCTTTACCACAATACAAGGGACTGCACCATCCCAGCCTGTAAGTGCTAAAAACAAGGCTAATTTTCATAAAACAGAGAACTTTAGAGTAAGTCTATGGAATACCAGTTGTGTCACACTGCAAGAGTCCTGGTCTAGCATTAAATGCAGAGGTTGGTGGCCCTGCATGTGGCAGAAAGGTTGGAGATTCATGATCATTGAGGTCCCTTCCAACCCTGGCCATTCTGTGGTTCTGTGATTCTGTGAAAATATTGTGTGAATGTGGCAAAAGTATTTCAAGTCTGAGTTGTTGTCCTAGGAAAAAAATAACCATAGTCTATTTAGAAATTGTACTATATATCATCAATGGGTTCGCTTTTATCCTTTTCATGATCATTTAACACTCAGGTTTTGAGCAAAATTCAGCCTAAAACGGTAAATGCCATCTTTTGCAAATAGCACACAGTTCAACATGAAATGCACATGAACGAGGGAAAAGAAACAGCATAAATTTTTACAGTGAGCAGATTAAGATGCAGAGGGCCTTCTTCTCTTTATAAACATCTAAGGAAATTAAAGACTCTTCCTGTACAGGAAGATATCTGCATTTTGTTGGAAAGAGTGTCTTAACTGCATAAGCAATACTTTAATGATCTCTTACTCCCAGTTATTATTGATCATGTCACCAGAATTGATAGGAGCAAGGGGTCTTTTAAAATTTATTATTTCTGCAATAAAGCCACTACCTACCAATTTGAAATACTGTTGCATTTTGCTAGGCCAATTAATACTCATTAAAGCAGAAACGTGAGCATCTTCTCTATGATCATTCTAACATATTTACTGACAAATTCAATCCTCAGATATCTCAAATAATCTTTGGCACTGGAACTATTTTAGAATTTTTGGAATAATGTGATATTTTAATTGTCTTTGTATACTAGCAAATAAATGGTCTGCAAGCTGGCATGCTTGATGCTTTTAGTTATCAAATATAAGTACTTGAGGAAAATGATGGAAAACATAGAGGCATTCAGTAGAGGTCCACATTTTGTTTGGGATTTTAAATTGATCAGAATCAGAAGCATACTATAAACATATTGATAAAGTATGTGTCAATTAATATAGGACAAATAAAACTCCAGATAGTTGTTCTTACAAGCAATGAAATATGGAATTATCTTGATTACAAGAATTTCACTTATAGCAAAAAGCATTGCAAGCAATATCACTATTCAAGGCAGCGTAGCTTATTTCTATGTAAAGACTATGAAAAAAAATATTTATTTTGGAAGCTAATTGAAAAGAACTTTATACTAAAGACACATTTTCAAAACAATTTAAAACATTAAGTAACCTCCAACTATTTCTCCCTCCCTCCCT
>JAPSGF010000004.1:31686393-31697152 GCA_035772895.1 Perdix hodgsoniae
ACCTTCCTTCCTTCCTTCCTTCCTTCCTTCCTTCCTTCCTTCCTTCCTTCCTTCCTTCCTTCCTTCCTTCCTTCTCTCTATTCTGATATGATTTTGATTTTCTGAATATTTTTCTTATTCTCTTTATTCACCTCATTATTATTTATCCTTCATATTACACCAGTTCCTAAAACTGAGATTCTCAAGCATGAGGAGTTATGAAGTGTGTAAGCAGGACTGTGGCTGTAAATTTGGAAATTAAACCACAAATGAGAATGGAAATAGGGTTTTTTTTAAGCCCTGTGGAGCCAGGAATAGAAAATCTTTCAGTATATTAGCCAAAGGGTAAAATAATATGGATCCAACCCCATCCTGCAAAGTTCTGTCGATTCAAAAGAATTATATGAACAAAACAGATGAGAACAAGAAAGATGATACAAACAAAAGGGAAAAAAATGAGGTAATCTGGAGAATAAAAATAATAAAATATGATAGTTATTTGCTAGTCAAATAAATCCCAGGTTTGGTTTTTTTTTTTTTTCTTGGTTTGTTGGTTTCTGTTTTTTTTTTCTTTCTTTCTTTTTTCTTTTTTCTTTTTCTACCTCTCTATTCTCCTTGCTCCCTCCCAAAATTATCACTTTTCAGCCCTTCAACTTTTCAAATGTTTCTCTCTGCCCTCCCAGGTTGAAGCTTTTCTCCCAGTCTTTGTGAAAGAAACACAAGGTTGGATGGAGTAGGAGGGAGCTTGCCTTTCAAGCAGCCCAGTGTCTTCTCCTAATGTTCTGACTGCTATTAAATTGCTTACCCACTTTTCTACTAAGCTACATGGGGCAATATAGGCCATCTCAGGTCAGGCACCACACTGCCTTGCAGTAAAAACACTCACTTGAAAGAAAGAGAAAAGGGATGCTGATAGCTCTTTATGGGAATAGGCAAGATAAGGGACCTTGAAGTTCTGTAGGAAATGGCAGAAACTCTGCATCTACCACTGCGTTAAATACAAAGTGTTAGAGTACTTTTGCCACATTATTTGACAAATGTTTCTCATAGGCTTGTCATAGAACATTTTTGTCTATAATCTCAATTTCTTTCATAGCTAGAATTTGCAGGCTAAAGTGTTGCTAAACAGTTCCTTAAAGGTGCACAAGAAGACAAAAAGGAAAGTTTTGGAGTTTTGATCAGAAATTCTGCATGCAATTCAAATTTGAAATTTGAATATTCTTATGAAATATAAGGGACTATATAAAAATAAAATATTTCCATGAAATGATCATATGTATTTTTATTTTCTGCGTGATTTATGTCTTGGGATGTGACAAATGATTTTTTAAATTCTGTTCAGGTTGGTATTACTGTAATCAATAAGGTGCATCTAACAGCAATAGAGATGAGAGACACACAAGCATTTTCCATGAAGAAAGCTCAGACTAGCTTGCTCAGAATCTCAAAACAGTGCTGTTGATTTTTCTCCTTTTAGTTTCACTTGCTTTCCTACACATTATTTATTTATATAACTCAGGAAAATAAAAGGTTAATTTGGGAGAAATTGGTACAAGCCTTAAAATCAATACACTGAGATGAAAAACTTTGCAGCAAGCATGTTGGGTAGTTTACTTTCAATTGGTGTGACTGCCTGGAATGAAATAAACTATTTTCCATTAAATGCAACAGCTTTGGGTATAGAAATGCAGAGTCTAACTGGCTTACCAATCAAAAAATTAATAGACCACCATACAAATTAAGTAAGAGTAATAATTAAAACAAAACAAAACAAACAAACAAAAAAGACAGAGTATATAAAGTTTTACAAAAATCCACCTATTCTTTCTTTGCAGTTTTAAGCTCTCATTCCTCCACCTCAAAGCTGTCCCTGCTCACGTGTCAATCTTTGAATTAGATTCTGAACACTGGTAGAAAAAATAGATTCATGTGGAAAAGCAGGAGAGAAGAGTGAGGGCTATTTTATTGCAGACTTTTTCAAACTTATTTTTAGCAAACACAATTTGAGAGCAATTCAGCTGGGAACTCGCCCAGTTGTTTAACAAACATCTTGCCAGGTCATGAGTCGGTGTGTGTGGAATCCTCACCTATTCCTGTTTGTGGCATTACTGTTTGACTACCATATTTTGATTGCTTTATAACTCATGCCTTAGCAGATAGTCACTTGCGAGATCCCAATGTGAGGAACACTGCTATGTTAGAATCAGAATTGCTCAGGTTGGAAAAGACCTTTGAGGTCATCAAGTCCAACCGCAACATACCCATACTACTCTAGCTCTAACAGCCCTCCACTGAATCATGTCCCTGAACACCACATCCAAATGCTTTCTAAATACATTCAGGGATGGTGGCTCAACCATGGGAAGCCTATTCCAGTGCTTAACAACCCTTTCTGTAAGGAAGCTTTTCCTGATATCCAACCTAAACTTACTCTGGCACAACATGAGGCCATTTCCCCTCATCCTGTCACCTGTCACCAGATACTGGAAGAGTGCAATAAAGTCTCCCCTCAGCCTCCGTTTCCCTAGATTAAACAGCCCCAGTTCCTTCAGTCTCTCCTTGAAGGGCATATTCTCCAAGCCCTTCACAAGCCTTGTTGCTCTTCTTTGGACCTGCTCCAGCACCTCCACAGTCGAATGAAAGAAGCTAGTCTGCCCATGCAAGATGTAAATATAATGTATTCTAGGGCAGCTAAGCATCTCAGTAGGAAGCCCAGGTAACTGACTCAAGGCTATGGATTTCTTTCTAGTGGAAACGGAGATGAATATATGTTGTTCCCTAGCTGTAATCTGGACTAATTTTATTAACCTGATCCAAAAATCTGTGTAGGTAAAAATGGGGTGAGATTGTGAGAGACGCATGTGCTGCTGTAGTGGAGACCACATAAGTAGTTTAGGTATAATACTATTTTTATTACATTTCCAATAAAGACCTTTCACATCATATTACAAATAACCTGGTGGGTTGTCTAAGATAGTGACTCTAGGCAGTCATAAATCATCTTTTGAAGAAAAGAGTTATCTCTGTATTGCTTGTATGAGAAATAGGCACTATGTATTGCTATTGATCATCCCTGTCCAACTTATAAACAGAACTAATGAGATCTGGAAAGAGTCACCTCTGGCTCTAGTTGAAATAACTCTACTAGTCCGTAGATTTGTGAAAGGGAAAAGAGAGTCTATCAACACTAATCACGTCCAGAGAGACATCCTATACAGTTCTGGAAACAATTTTGTGATTATTAAGAATAGACATGGTTTTTGTTTTTGTTTGCGCTGTGTTACATCATTTGTCCCGAAGACACGATCCCAATAAAAGAAAAGTTGTATCTATTGTTGTTTTCTTTGGTTGGCCATTTTCCAGAAAAGGAGGCACAATATGACTTCCTGATTCCTACACAGAAATTACCAGTATACTAGCAGTTCACAGGCTGCAAGATGGGAAACTTCTTGTGCAAAGATGGGAACTTGCAACCTTCCTTATGCTTCTAGAACACACTGAATTAAAAGGCATAAAGACTTTTAGGAACAGGACAAGAACTCCCAAGTAGCTCCAGCTTTCAACTCTGGTTGAATGAGTCGAATGTTTCTGGTCACTCAGTTGTCCTACTGCAAAACTCAGTTGCTTCAGTAGCTTCTTGGTTAAGGCAATATTAAATATTCAGCTGAAGAATTTTAGTGTTTTAACACTGCAACGAACTGGATCACACATTTTCATGTTTCTGCTCAAGTAATTCAACAGATAGGCTAGTATGCAAAGAAGAGAAATAGCGCATCATGAGTGAAAATTTTTATATCCCTTCACAGTCAAGACATCTTTTGCTATGCAAGAAAAACTCATTTAGACTGCTTTTTAACTCTTCCTACTGACCAAGCTAAGTGCTGATGCAAGCTATTTCATGCTGTGATTTAATATGACAATAAATACGGTTTTAGAATACTCACTACTGGATCAAAAAAATTCAGACACAATGATTGTTTCACCAAACAGGCTTATGAGCCTTTGAATGAATAATTTTTTCTTTGTTGACTTTAGCTAGACAGACTATCACCTGCCTTTATCGCTCTATCTTTATGCTGCTTCAGGTGTCATGTGCAGACTTACAGCTAACATAAAACTTGATAACAGTATAAAGTTAGCCTAAAAATCTCATCCCTGAATAGTTGGACAGAAATGCAGTCCTACTCTGCAAACTTATCTGCCATGCTATGTGATCCAGCAACAGAAGTAGTATGAAATAAACATGAAATGATGTAATTACAGGACCACATCTGTTCTCAAGTAAAGACCTAGAGACCTATTTTCTCTGGCAGTTCAGAGAGTAAATATGCTCTCCATTTATGTCATGCATTCTGACACCATTGTTGACTGTTTTGTTAGCCAAGTGAATGTGCATATGTCTATATTACATATGGGATCAGGGAAGTGACTTGGGTTGGGAAAGCACTAACTGCTGTTAATGTTGTTCAGCTCAGTTTTCTTAAATCCAGCAAATCTATGTTCAACATTTGCTGCACACATCTGCATCAGAAGAGACTGTGAAAACAGGAAACTTGTTTGTAGAGTAATAATGAATAACTGGACAATAAGGAGTAGAAAGTTCTTACAATTTTGCCACAAGAGGAAAACATCAGTAAGCGACATTCTTAGGTTCTCCAGGTTAATGGATTTCACTTCCAAGCTGGATGCCAAACTTTCAGACTCTCCAGCACTTGACATGATAAGTGTCAAAATTCCTTACTTTCTTTACTGTCTCTAACCCTTTTCCCCTGTACTTGTAACACAATTTTAAACAGTTTTTGTAACAGTTAGTCTGCCTATGGTTAGCTGTTTCTAATATAAATGGAAGGAAGAAAATAATAGTGAAATACCTTAAACACCTGCTTAAGATAACACAGGTTACAAAAATGTCAGAAGTTTACAGTATTCTCTTTAGAGAGTGGATAGTGTACTTGAGTCTTTCCAGCCATAAGGGCTTCAGCTCTTGTGCACTACAGATACTCCAAGCATCAGGAAAAAAGAATCCTGTGATCATTATCACACTAAAAGTAGAAAGAAAGCTTTTAAGAATGTATAAATTCTACTGAAAGTATTACAGACCTTTACCAAGGACAAGGCTATCACTTGAATAGGCTGAGACAGCAAAATGCAGACAGGAAGACATTATAAAGTTTTTTTTTCTGCTGGCTAGTTCTTTCCAGCTTTCTGTTTCGAATGCTGGGTAGGTTGTATTGAATCATTCCCTCCTGCTTCTAATGTACTTGTTGCACAAATTTAAATTCTCATCTTCAATTTAACATAAGGGGAGTCTTTAAAGGAATTATAATAGATCCCAGATGGTAAGACAGAAGACATGGCAATGTCTCCTGGCATCCACAGGTTTCTAAATTAATTCTAGGAGGCTTCCCCCTTGTTTAATGCTTTTTAAGCTTTTCAGTTTTTCTTCCTCTTGAAGGCTATTACAATTGCATCTTTTCTAAGTTTTATTTAATTTTTGTTGAAATTATTAATTATTAAATTATTAAATTAATTAAAATTATTTAATGTAAGGGAATATTTGACTGAGTGCAGAGGAACATATTATGCAGCTATTTGATACACCCATTCACCTTTAGAGTTTGGGTTTTGGTTAGATGTATTTTTTACCTTTTTATTTACAAAGTAATCTATTTATGATAGTATTTGTATAGAGACATGGAGGTTTAGCATAATATGCCCCTACTTTTCCTCCAAAATTTTAAAGATCTTCATCGCATTAGAAAAATGAGTTGAAAACTTCCTCTTTAAATCTCTCAAAACTTCCTCTAATGTCACACCTATTTACCCCTTTATGTAGCAACAAAAAAACCATTATGTGACGAGTGTGCAGTGCTGGTAAGGCCTGGGTTTCTGGGCCACTCTTCCAACAGGTTTCATTTCAAAGATCTGAAATAGGTTTTGAACTTTTGGATGCAGGAGAGGTTCACTCAAATGGAAGGATTTAAAATCCCTCAAATTTTCAAAACATTTATTTTAAAACAAAACAATATATATATATATTTGCAAGAAAACAAAAGCAATATTTGAGCATCTCTTTTTCACTGGAACTTCCTAAACTTCCTTTCAAAAAAATGCTTTCTGACCTCTAATTTACAGTAAAAAAAAAAAAGCTTAGAGATGCTGTAAGGCATCTGTTTTGGTACATTCAGATCAACAAATTCAACTGACAATATTTTGAAGTGTAGTGCTCAGATAGTTAAAAGGCTGCAAAAGTCTGAATTAACCTCAGCTACATTAAAGTGTGTGACGTTGTCAGGGAAAAAATTCTGAAGCAAAACAGAACTCCAACCTGTTGCCTCAATAGAAAATCATATCAGGGCAGAGATGAAAAGAATCTGAAACTT
This sequence comes from Perdix hodgsoniae, assembly GCA_035772895.1. Classification (NCBI taxonomy): domain Eukaryota; kingdom Metazoa; phylum Chordata; class Aves; order Galliformes; family Phasianidae; genus Perdix; species Perdix hodgsoniae. Next base: position 31,692,756 of record JAPSGF010000004.1, read on the forward strand.
ACAGATGATATAGTAGATGGTTTGCAAATTGTATTAGACAGATGGGAAGCACAAACCTCAAATAATCCTTTACCCCAAATGTGTATTGACAGTATGAAACACAGTTAAGCACAAGAAAGTATGTACATATGTAAATATGTAAATGGTGAGTTAAAACTCAGATTATACTCCTATGAAAATAGAGCAAGATAAATTGTTCTAGAGACAAACATTTCCTGGTGTGTAAAATAACAAATTTATTCACAAGATATTTGAAGAATTAAAATTGGAATTAATATGCAAAATCTAATTGAGATAATTTCTTATTTCTGGATCATCTTTTAGGGAAAAATAAAAGTTTTATTATAATTAAGCATTGGTTTCACAATATTTCTCTTCTTCACAGTTTCTCAGTTTCTCTTCTTGATTTTTATCAAGATACCAACGTATGAGCAAACAGAAAGTTACAGCCAATTATCTTTTCTTTGAAGAACATATATTTGACTGAAACTTATTTTCTTAGGAGAGCAGTCATGGTAATTTCCTAACGAGTTTAAGATTAGATGAGTGGGCAGGCAAATGAAATATTTCTCTATGACTAAGGAAGCGATCAATAAAACCTATTTTCTTCCTAAAATATTTGCTTGCAAAAATTAAATCATCACTATGCCTTCTGGACTGAAGAGTCTTTCAAAAACCTAATGCTAGCAACTGTGGGAATCAAATGTTGTTTCTGCATTTAGAACAAAATATGAATATATATGTGAAGAAATTTGTAGTTATTAGGTAAAAATCATAGTTATAAAGACCGCAGCTCCTGTCTGTCCAGCTATCTGAAATAAAACTATTTTTGGTGCTGGACAAATAGGACCTGAGTGATAAAAGATCCAAAGAGGATAAGTTAAAATAACAATATACCTGTATAAACTAGCAACAATGTATGTTTTAATGTTTTGTTGTATACACTGTAAAAATATACGAGTCGTGACCTAAGGATGTGCCTGAAGAGATATCGGGAAGGACTGGAATCATTCCCCCCGGGCTCTTTGTTTAACAAAGGTCTCTGGGACAGAATGGACGATGCATTGAAGGAAATCAACATATCAATACGATAAGAGTACCCAGACATCTTGGAAACAGAAACAGCAGGGTGGTAACTGACTGGCACAAGATAGTACGTGAATCAACAAATCTCAGAATGCAATTAACAAATGCAAAACCTCGGGTAAAATTGTAACCTGGAATACCCAACCAAAGGGGAAATAGGAGGGGACAATGTATGGGAGACAAGGTATAAAAACTGTAACATCGTGTCCTTAGGTGCGCTTCTGCCATCGGGGCGCCCGCCATTGCAATCGCGAATAAAAACTGCTTTTTATCAGAGATACCGTCCTGACCAAAAATTATTGAGGATATTTCCAACACAACTGAATTGCAGAAGTTTTTTTCTGGTTTGAGCTTAATCTGTATTTAGAGACTGTGTACAGGGACTGCTGGTATGACAAGTACCAGTCTGGGAGATTCACTGAAATTAAACATGAAAAATTGTCTTTTATGAATCATAAAAAACAAACAAAAAAACCAACTGCATTCATTCTAAAATGTGCCATACAGTCTTTTGCATAATGATCTAATGATGAGAGCAGTTGCAGAGAAATTGGAAAAAATTAAAACCCCCTAAGTCACATGGACTGAGTAAACTAACCAACTCACAGGCTATCAAGTAATTTAATTAGAATAGGATGGCCTTGCATTTCTTTTCATGCTGAAGTTAACATGTTAGAATCTGTAAACAAAACAAGAACTGTTTTCATGCTAGACACATCTTGGAAATATCTGTATTGTAGCTCTGTGCCTTGGAAATATTTATAGTTCATGAGACTATCACATCATGACCTATGTCAACTCCATCTAGACCTACAGTATTCCTGCCTTTATTTTCACTGAATTTTGAAAAACAAAAATCAGATGGCTGTTCTGAAATGGTACACTAGGTAGGCATGTATACAGGACTCTATCATGATTTTGAAAAATATTCAGTGATGAAGAATCTACTGCTTCTAATAGTTGTTTATGTCTGGAGTTATAAATTTTCTTTATCTTTATTATTTGAATTTATCTGGATTGGATTTCCAGTGCTTATTCTTGTTACACTTTTCTCTTTTTCATTAATAAAAGCTCTAGTATTTTCTACCCAAGAAAGCATTTATACACTGTAATTAGACCTGACAAGTAAATTATTCCTTATTTCACAAACGCTTTTGTCATTTTGAAAAATTTAGGAGAATAATTTTACAGAAGAGCATAAAGCATAAACAAAATACAATTGCACTTCACAGTGTAAATAGCAATATTAAAATATTTTAATAGATTTTAATGGCTGTTTTTTTTTAGATTTTCTTAATGTTGAATGCTATAATGATATTTATAAATCTACCGATTAAAAAAAACCTGATCAAACTATTTTAATTCACCCAATAGCAAGAAATTTCCTTCATCCACTGTAATCCTATTTATTCATACCAGGTAACAACACTGTGGTTTTTTAGTTATTTTTGTTACTGTTATGAAACTTGATGTACATGTGCAAAAAGACTTGCCTTCTAATCTGTTATCAACAAAGAGTTGAATTTTTCTTTTTCTCATAGTAATTACTTTGGAGCTCATGCTGCCTTTTAGCCTGCTCCATCTCCTCCACTATTTTTTTTTTTGGCTTATTACTTTCTAAATCCTTTTTATGATTTCTCCTTTACAAAAACTAGACCTTCCATTTTATATCAAGAATAACATTACCAAAACTACATTTGGATATCATGGCATGTATGAAACTGGCTAGATGAAATTATGAAGATAACAGAACAATCTAACTGATGGTAAGAAAACAATTATGACTCTGCCATATTTCCCTTAGGTTTCTTCTTCTTTCTTTCATGTCTGTACAACACAGATGTGTACAATTTCACTGTCATGGTTTTATGATTTTTGGTCATCAGTATTCCACACCATAACATCATGTGGTGCATTGGGGGTGGGGTTTGATGTCTGCCGAGTGTTCGTCCGTCGGAGAGGAGCTGCATTTCCCCAGGAGACTTTGCGGTCAGCAAGGGGATATAACTCCAAGCAAGGTCACCTGATCCTTCTTCTTCGCCTGCTCTTCGCTGTCTGCGCTTCGCTATCTGCGCTCCGCCGCCTGCGCTTCGCTATCTGCGCTTCGCCGCCTGCGCTTCACCATCTGCACTTCGCCGTCTGTACTTCAGTCACTCAACTGGACTGCACTTCTCACCCCAGCATTGTGGTGAGGTCTATACAATTCAAACAGACTCTCTCTCTCTCTCTCATTGTATTTTACTAATACTATATTTAACCGTTGACATTCACTTACCTGATTCAGTCATGCTTGGAAACTTTCATTATATACATATGTTCAGTGGAATATCAGTTCTGAAAAAAAACCTAAATGAGCAAATGATCATATTTTGCTTGTATGATGTGATTAAAAAGACGAGACAAAAAATAAGTCTCAGTTGCAAGGAAGCCTCAGTGGAAAAAAAAAAAGAAAGAGCATAAGTTATAATGAAAGAAAAATAACATCTACAAGCCAAGCAACAATGATGTGGACGAATACAACAGCAAGAAGAACTAATCAGCAGTACATGTACATAACAGTTCAAGTGACAGCACCAAAGCTGCAAGCTCAGATGCCTGAGAGTTCTGCCAGGGAGCCACACGTATTTGCTGAGGAAAAAATGCCTGCACATTTTGACAGCTCTGACTGCTGCAAAAGATAAGGAGGATAAGCAATATAATGAACTGAGAATAGTACTTAGAATGCCCAAAAAAGGAATATGGGCTTTTTCATATTTTCAATTGACAGAAAAGACTGGTGGGAAAACACAAAAACATGACTCCCTTGTTCCTCTTCCCTCTTTCTTGAGTAGTAAATTAGGCAATCACAACATGCTTTTTCTTAGTAGACAATCACCATGAGCATAGGCATGTTTGGGGCAAGTAAGTTAAGTTTTACACTAAACAATTTTCTTTCTTTCAATCTAAATCGCAGCTGACCCTCCTTTACACAGTTACTGTTGTTTATTTTCCTTTGTTCTAGTGATACCAAAGTAAGACAAGCACAAAGAAGAAGTATCAGAATACATGTCGTGAAGAACCAATACTCACGTGTCAATTAAAAAAAAAAAAAAAGACTTTCTCTTACTGTTAATGTAACCAAAAAAGTCAACATGTCATTTTTTTTGTTGTTGTCTCGCTCCAATTTATAGGAGGGAGATGAGGCTCTTTTAATATTTGTATACCTGGCGTGAGATTAAGAAACAAAGATTCATATGGTACTCCAAACAGTTTATTATAAATCCTAATCAGGGACACGGGGAAGGGAAGGAGGGCGATAGAAAAGATAGAAA
>JAPSGF010000004.1:31697252-31744833 GCA_035772895.1 Perdix hodgsoniae
GGGGGGAGAGCAGCAGCGTGGCCGGCCTTGGGCAGCAAGCAGGTAGCAGGAAGAAGTTGCAAAGCCAATCCAGGAGGAAGCAGCAGAACTCAGGTAGTGGGCCCAGGAGAATTCGGGAGCAAGCAGGAATCTGATGTGAGTGAGGAATCTGATGGCAGACACCCTTGTTCTTCTTCAGCATTGTGGTAGAGCGCAGAGGAAATCCAGGAGGGAGAGAGGCAGGTCGTGAGGCTTCCCATGGCAGAAACCTCTTCTTCTTCATGAGGAGTTTTTTGCCAGAAAACCTCAACTTCATGATTGTTTTATCCTCCTCCTTTTTCAGCCTACGTGACATCCCTGGGTGCTTGAGCAAGAGTCATGTGAGTACCCCCTGAGATGGCCATCTTCATCAAGATAAGCCCACACAAAAGACCGCTTCACAGCTATTAAGCTGGCAGCTTATCTCTCTCTCTCGTTGCCCCTGGCCTTGTCTATCTGTGTCCCTCAGACAAAGGATTTCACAACCCTTGCCCAGGATTTGTCCATCAGAGTTTTCCGGACAAAGGATTTCTCAGCCCCTTGCCCAGGACTTGCTTGGACTTGTTCATCTGTGTCCCCAGCAAGCTTTGAGACAATGATGTAAAAGTATAATCTCTTACAGCAATAAAAAAGTTCCCAAGAAAAACATTTGCCAAAAGCGGGTTGCGGTTTTGCAGACAAAACTTCTGCAACAAAACAGGGAAGTTTTGGACAGAGAAGATCATCCTGTTTACACAGAACTCCCCCCTCCAAACCAACAATTTGGCCTTTGGTTTGCTGTCATGGTAATGGTTTTATCTTGCAAGTGTTTGAGACAATTCTAGGCATATCACAGACAAGGCATTTTTCTTTGGTCTGCTACATCTGAAAACTTTAGATTGTTAGAAGCATCAGGGAAGCTTGGTATTCTGACTCTTAAGAGATACAGCACAGACAGTGGAGAGAGGTATGAAACTTCGTAGACTCCATGATAAAATCACAGGGATGGGAACTTGGTGGTATTATGGAACTGATGAACTGCATAGTAGTCATTCTGACTCAGCAGCTTTTCAATTTTTGTTTGCACCAATCATAACAAATACAGGTATTTGACTTGAGCTCTGTGTGAAAGTAAGAAAATAGAATAAAAATGGATTAAAAAAAAGAAGGAATACTGGGGAAGATACCATTGCAGTCAAGACAGGAGAACACCACTGACTTCTGGGACCAGTCAATAGGCCTCTCTTTTCCCTACATAGGGGCTTCTATTGTGTAGGATTCAAAGAATCATAGAATCACAGAGTAGTCCAGGTTAGAAGGGACCTCAAGGATCATGAATCTCCAACCCCCTGCCACAGGCAGGGCCACCAACCTCCACATTTAATGCCAGACCAGGTTGCCCAGGGTCCCAACCAGTCTGGCCTTGAACATCTCCAGTGATGGGGCATCCACAACCTCTCTGGGCAGCCTGTTCCAGCAACTCACCATTCTCACAGTAAAGAACTTCCCCCTGACATCCAACCTAAATCTTCCGTCCCTCAACTTAAAACCATTTCCCCTTGTCCATGCTTGACATGAGAAAAAATAAAAATTTGGAAGACATTGACACAAAGTACAGAAATTAATAAGTGAATAAACACAATTTAGTAGATATAGGAAAATCAAGACAAACACACAGTATCATACTTACTGGATATCTGCTGTATTATATGGATTAATCACCATCAAAATTGAAAGTGATTTTAGCTGTCAGAAATTTGATGGTAAAAAGTTAATCAAGGGAAATATATAAATCACCATGTCATTTCTAATACTAGTCTGATTCTCATAGATCCAAAATAGAAGTCTGAAAATGTTTATTTCTGATGACATATGCACCATTTGAGTGTGTTCTGGAAATGCTGCATTAATTTAGGTGGCAGCAGTGTGAATAATTCTTCTTGAGAAAGGGATCTGGATATTGATGACGACATTAATGAGAAAAACTACAGCGCCATTCAGTTCAGTGAAATGGAAAACTGGAAAAAAATAATGAAAACCAAATAAATCATATTAAATAATTCCTTTTATGTGTTTTGTGAGTATTTTGTGCTCTCTATGACACATTTTTGCATGCAGACATCAATCCAAGTTCTGATGGTTAAAGATGTTTGTATATACTATATACTATATACTAGTATATATAGTATATATGTATATACTATATACTATATACTATATATACTATTTGTATACTACCCCTTACCAGCATGCCAGCATTTGATGCTCAGTAACTTCAGCACTCTTCTAATTTTTCAGTATATACGACATTTTTTAAACCTGTGACATAAAACAGAAATATAATAGCAATTACAAATCACTGCATTTATTATATCCTGTTAAGAATTTAATAAGTGTCTTACAACATCTAGTAGATCTACTGCTGCTTCTTTTTTATTTGTTTATGAAAACCAATATTTGAGTAGTATTTATGTGAAGGAATGCGAGAAGATATTCTGGTACAACGGTGATAGAGCAGCTGACACTGGAAAGCTGCATTTAAGTATGACAGCAAATGGCAACAAATGACAGAACAGGTAACAGAAATTTTATATAATAATATTAAGAAATCTGGTGAGAGCTTATCTGACCTCAACCTTAAGCAGCTAAGTCGCTTAGGACAGAAATAAAGTCATTCTGTGTTCCTTTATGATCTTTATTTATTTGAAAATTACTTATTTTGGTGCAAATAGTTAGGTAGGATTCATCTATACCTTTCAATGCAACCAACAAAATTTAGTGCTGGAATCTTAAAAACTTAGATTTTAAGAACACTGTTTGGTGGTCTTTTACTGATATTTTCCCTGAAAATGGCAAGCATATATTTTAATGCACACATTGGGATCTATTTCAATCTATTTACCTGAAATGTTATCTGAATACAAGTTAACAAAAAGAATATGCTCTCTACATTCCATTATTGCACTATTACATCTTCATGGAGAAACAAAATACCAACTCCAAGAACTCTACCTTTTGTTGCTGTCAAAATCAGTACTTCAATTACCCTCTAAATGACTCCTTGAACTGACTAAATGACCCTCTAAAGGAACACTGTAGAAAAATATGCAAATGATTTTTATAATATGATTTGATTGTGCTTTGTTGAAGTTTAGTGTTATCTAATTCTTCTGATTTAACTTTTTGTTTGTTTGATTAAATGCAGTGCTTATTTTTTTTATTTTTATTTATTTTTTTCTGAGAAAATCTTTTTCTTGTACAACATCAAAATCAATGTTTTTATATTTTTAGTTTCTGGAAGGACACCAGAACTATACGAGTATGTCCTGTCCTACAGAAAAGTGAGAACCTGCTGTTTACTTGGTCATTTGTTAAATGGATGCATGGCATAGAATATTCATAGTCTGAATCTTCAGAAATATCTTGTTTTGGTGGGAAACCATTATTTTTGTAAGATCATGTTGATCAAGTTTCTGCTAGTGTAAGTGCCTGGTTTTGAACTAGAGATCAAAACATCTATGACGGAAATTGAATTTCAGCTTTTTTTTTTTTTTTGGGGGGGGGGGGGGGGGATATATATGTATATATTATAATGCATGTTTTATGGCTAACTTAATAAACTTATTTAGAACTATTTCTGATAGCTACATCCACTCAAGGATTCTATATTAAGAGAATCTATAGTCAGCTAAGACCATGATTTTAATCACAGAGCTCAGTTTTAAGACACTGACATGTGCAATTGATTATATGCATCAGTTGCAAATGATATACATACAAATTATTTATATATAAGACATTCCATTGTTTTGAGTTATTGCCTCCATGGCCAACAGCCTTGTTTTTTATTTAAGTTAGTTTGACATTTTTCTTTTGAGGAAATGGTCAAAATACAAGGTAATATAAGAAAATATAGTATCAATCCCTAACTGCAGTTTGTTAATCTGTATTTCACTCTCCAGGCAGCGTAGTGATTAAGAGGTGAGAGCATAGTTCTAATTCAGCAGATTCAGTGTTAGTTTGGTAATAATGTAATGAATGCACAAACTACCTCTGACATTTCAAAGTTAAAGCTTCACTAATAGGTTTGCTGAATCAAAGCAACTTTGTGTCCTGCCTATGATTCTTTCTCAAATAGAAGTGACAAAGAACATGTGGATTTCATCAATATACTTTTATCTTTGTCTAGTTACTTTTTTTTTTTTAAGCTCTATATAATCTATCAAGTTGTTTTTTGTTGTTGTTTGTTTGTTTGTTTGTTTGTTTGTTTGTTTGTTTTTAATTGAAGTTCAGACATTCATAATCTTGGGCTAGCAAACAGTCAATACTTACTTTGGATGAACAGAAAATACAAACGGCTATGGGCTCTAAATACCATCTCCTTCCAAGTTTGTTTGACAGCAAAAGGAATTAAATTGGCCTTTGATAACGTTGATCTGTTCATTTCCCTGACCTTTTCAACATATTCTGTTTGGGGGTAAGATGAAAAAATAAAAATTCAAATGGGTAATGAGAACTGGCATATTATGACATTTAATATCTGAACAGAGAACAATATAAAAAAAAATGATGATAATTAAAGCCAAATTTGTTTTCCTTTGCCTGAGTTCACCAGATTTTTAGGCCAAAGTTAAAAAAAAATTGTATGCAAAACATATTTCATAAACATAATATGTATTAAAAATAATTACGTTTGAAGTTTTGAATTATAGAATTAGAATTTGTAGAAAGAGATTTATGTCTTTCATCTTCTGTTGAGGGAAATACCTGCTCATTTTTAAATTACAGATGTTAAGTAAAGAAACTGCTTGCATTTCCTAGGCCAAGGAACAATTGTTATTTATTTAAGCTGTTTAATTAGCTGCTATGCATCTGAAATAAGAAGGCATAATACCTTAAAATCAACGCAGTCATAAGCATACAAAAATATAGGATTATATAATATATATAATATTAATTATATTCCCACTTTTAAACAGGCTGTCAAATAATCTTGTCGGCTAAACATTTAACAATGACCGCTTTACTTCAAGTTTTATAGCAAATGAACACAGAATGGTTTCAAATGCAGCTAAAGTTAATGACTTTACTATACTTGCATGAATATTCGTTGATTGCCAGTGTTTGGAAAGTTCTATGAAGTTAGAAAATATGTATGGTGACCTTTGGGGATATTGTTCATAATACAGACAACTGGATGTTTCAAGCTGGATCTAGAGGAATCTGAAGATTTTAAGACACAGTAGCCTAAAAATGCTACAAATATCATTCTGCTAGTACAGTATATCTTAAGAGTAAACTATATTATTAGTATTAGTATCAGTACAAAGACAAAAAGCAATGAAGACTTTGGAAATCATAAACACCTAACTAAAAAGGAAACTGTGAAACAGAAGAGAGTGAAGCAAAGAAATCTTATCACAGTGATGGCTCTTCTACTTTCACTGACAAATTAATAATGAAATGTAGCAATGCACGCATCTAATAGGGAATTCCACTAGCCCCACAAAATGAAGTGTTTAGTATGCACAGTCAAAGTGTTAGTCATCTTTGAAAGATATTTTTGTTGTAACCTGCAGGATATCTATCATGATTTCTGTTGAAATATAGTGGAAGGGAAGTTATGAACTTTAAGCATAGATGGGAATAATAAGAACTCTTTGAAAGAGTTAGGACATACTAAATTAACTTAATCTTTTATGAAGACAAGCAAATTCTATCATTTCAAATAGAAATTTCTTGCTAACTTTAGGAGTGTTTTGATAATACAAACATAGATAGACGTTAAAGTTAAATTAATTTTTAGCTATCTTCATGTATCTTACTAGAATATTCATATTTTTTTTTTCTTTTTTCTAATCATAAGTGCAGTAGTTTTGCTGCAGTAAAATGAAATAAGGATATCTATAAGAACCTCTCCCCGTCCCTCAAATCTCCTCAGTATGAATGGATAAGAAAGGAGGAGTCAAGCATGAGAAGCAAGACCAGGAAAGAGAGGTCTGAAAGAAAATATCACAGTTTTCAGAAGCCTACAGTATTCCATTATTTAAGCTATAACTATCAACGTTTTCTGTTAGTGGCATTTAAAGGATAAATCTTATGAAGTTTCCAAAGATAGGAATATTTTTATCACAACTTTCTAATTGCAGACATACACAGCTGACTGTGAAATCAATGGAAGTTCTGAGCACTCAAGAGCTTTGAAAATGAGGACACTAAATTTTAATTAAAGGACTGACAAAGAAACATGGGAATAGAAGAGGTATAAATATGGCTATTCTGTTGGAGTTCTGTGACCTCTGAATCTTACCTTTCTCATAATTGTCTAGTTGCTACCCTGTTCTCTCTCCATCTGTTTCTTGTATCCACTGAGCCTCATATTCAACACATTTAAAAGAGCAAGAGAATGCCTGTGTTTGTCCCTGTTCTGGATTATACAGAGCACAGACATTGTAACAGTTTATAAGTTGGTAAAAAGTTGCTGTTACTATAATGGGCTTTTAAGAAGAGGTGGACTTTATACATATGATTCAATATGACTATTTGATGAAATAAGGTAGTTGCATACAATCACAAAGACTTTCCAAGTAAAAACAGCCAAATGGCCTGAAATCATATAATTTCAGTCAATGGATAATTTGAAAGTTATGAAAAATTGAGAAGAAAGAAATATAAGAAGCAAAAAATAAATATATTTGAAAGCAGTCCAAGAAAACCTTGAGGCATTTGAAGACAACCATTACATATGGAAGGCAGATATACTGAAGATAGACGAGCCAGCTATAAACCATAGCTACTTTCCTCCTAATGACAAAATAAATAACAGTTTTAGACTTGCTTAAGCTTTTTGTTTTGCTGATTGTTCTCTTTGGAAAGAACAGTTGTTAAAATAGGATATTCTCTGCTTAAATTCTGGGCAACTACCTACCACTAATGCTAAATTAGTTTCTAATGCTAAATAGTTCTTGTAGCAAATGAGAAGAAAAGGATAGTATGATGGGAAAATCCCCAATGCATAAAACTATGTTTCTTGATTGTTCATTAGAATGTGAGACGAGAGCTTCCTTGACGTTCAAAACCACTAACTGGGATATAGAAATAATGACTGGTTAATCTGTTCCTTTATGTTCCATACCTCTTAATTTCATCTTAATTTCATCATGAAAGAATGTTTGAGTGCTATGGTGAAGGGTGGTGAGGGAAGAAAAAAGAGTGATTAATAACAAACAAACAAACAAGCAAAAAACAAGCAGTGTATGTTTAATTTTCTGTGATCCATTTGTAGTAAAAGAGACTGGATATACACTAAAAAGATTTTTTTTTTAATATTGTTTTAAAATACTGTAAACAACTTTTGTATTCTACTAGATTAAAAAAAAAAAAAAGAATTTAGGAGATAGAATTAAAAGAGTTACTATAGAAATATTTGTAATAAGTGGGAAATCAAGATTGTCCAACTGACACTTGGTGAGTAATAGACACTATAAAAATATGTTGTACAGACAGCAGAGTATGAATATCCAGTTCAGCATTGAAAGTGGAAATAATAAGGAAGATGTCATTAGCAGATCTGAGATATGCTCAGCACAAGTTGGTTAGTAAATTAGTTTTAAATAGGAAATTCTACACTCTTCTTTCTTCTATATATATATATATATTTATATATATATACATATTACTTCTGGACTTTTTTTTTTTTTTTTACTTCTGGACTTACTGAATTTTATCTTAGAAGCCACTTTCTCATAAATAAATAAGCCAACAAGCCAAAAAAATCCAACTTAGGCAGCTAGGCAGCCTGGTCTAGTGGTTGGTGACCTTGCACATATCAGGGGGTTGAAACTCGATGATCTTCATGGTCCTTTTCAACCCAGGCCATTCTATGATTCTATGATTTTATGATAGCCAACCTCCTGCTGACATTGATTAACTAAAACCAACAAAAAGAACCATCTTAGTGGTATTGCTTGTTGAAATATAAATTCAAAATTTGGATGTAAAAAAATTAAGTTCTTTAATAAGGTAGCCCTGTTCTCCATCAGTTTATTTTGTTCTTGTCAAACTTGTTCATGTAAATCATAAAATCATAGAATAGTCTGGGTTGGAAGGGACCTTCAAGATCATTTAGTTCCATTCCCCTGCTATAAGCAGAGACACCTCCCTCTAGACCAGGTTGCTCCATATAGTCTGGCCTTGAATTACTTCAGGGAGGGGACATTCATAGCCTCACCGGGCAACCTGTTCCTGTGTCTCACCACCCTCACAGTAAAGAATTTCTTCCTAATATATAGTCTAAATCGCCTCTCGTCCTATTTGAAGTCATTTCCCCTCATCCTGTTGCTACATACCTTATAAAAAGTCCCTCCATATGTTCCCTATAGGCAAAAGAGATTTAAGACAAAATTAAAATGGAGATAATCTTTGAAATGTCACACTTATTGTCTTTCATTTTGAATTTCTTATTCACACAGCTTTCCTCTTCTTTCCTTTCCATTTTTCTCCTTTTTTTTTCCTCTCCTTTTCAACATTTGATTATATGTATCTGTTCTTAGACTCAAAAAACAAACAAACAAAAAAACCAAACAAGATTCAAAGTAGATCAATTTGTCAAAAAAAATCTTAAAATGTGTTAAATTGTTGTGTGAACTTGAATGATGGAATCATTGGGTGCTAAGTACCTGGCAATGAGGTACTGTGCCATTCTCTATATGTATACTGATAATCAAAGGATTATATCAAGTGAATGCTACTTCAGTTTTTTTCTCTTTTTATGTGACATGGCATATCAAATCTGCCAAGAAGTGGACCATCTGGAAACAGATCAGCAGAATGGACAGTGTCTGACAGAAATGTGTCAAAACAAAGAGAGTGAGCAGAAAACATACACACACAAAACAAATTTTAAAAATCTTGTCCAAAAAACAATAGACATTAAGTAAAAGAAATTCAGTTTCATTCTGTATACTGGAATAAAGTGTTACTTAACACCAGGCCTAAGCATACTCATGGAAATTTAAAAATTCATTTTAAAATATGCTCCCTTATAAAAAAGCTAATCATTGCTTCCTTCTTTTTTTTCCATTACAAAATTACAAATTTTTCTGGGCATAATAGAAGTATTATGTTTTTTCCTCTTCTTTTTCCCCGCTGAGGGGATAAAGACATTTTTAATAGCTTCACAACTTGAAGTACACCACACATTGTAAAAATACTCACAGATTTCTGATAGCCACTAATCCACTGTAGTTCATCAGAAAAGATATTACACTGTCATACATTACTACAAAAGTAAACTTGTGCTTTAAATGCCCAGTTATTAAAATAGCAGAGAAACTGGTAATTAGACCAAATTGAAGAACTATGAAGAGAGGTTATTACAACACTCGACTGCCGGATATTTAAGGTAAATTTATCATTTATATATACATTCTTATCAGGAGTATTTTGTATTTAAAGAATCCTGATGGCCAAACTGAAGATTTAACATAACCTTTCAGTAGTAAGTCTTTGGGGACTGAAAATGCAAATTGACATATGCCCTTTTTGAAGGTATTCACTGTCCAAAAACATGAACTAAACAAGCCACCAAAGTGTTTCATAGTACACCACAGTCCTCCAAAAAGCTGTTTTAAGAACATCTTCACATCAGCTGTGTTGACCTGAAATAATTCAGATTGACATGGTTACAGTCCTTAGATTCATTCCCGAGGATAACTATAAAAATCATTCTCTCTATTTTTGTTTCTTTGTTTTGTATTTGCTCTTTTTTTTTTTTTTTTCCCTTCTTGCAAGAAAATTACTATTACCAGAATACTAGTGCTTAAGTGAGTCATAGTGTAGATTTAGAGTGAAGATGTGGGAGACTGGCAAGAGAAAAATAAGGACTGCAGAGTAGCCTTGCAATGAACAAAAATAGAATTTTTATGTTCTCTGAAGTTAGACACTGTGGATGGAAGAAGAAATAGAAATATTTTCTTTTTCTTGATTTTTCTCTTTTTTTTTTTTTTTTTTTTTTTTTTCTTTCCTAAAATAGCTTCTATATTAAAAGAAAAGCGAAAAGCAGTATGTCTAGGGAATCCAAGACCTCCTTTTTTCCTATTGTAATTCAAGTTTGTTTTTGAAGTTGCTAGTGCTAGTGTGATTTATGTGGACGCACTAGAACTGGAAACTAGTGAGAGTATAACAGGATGATACTTTTTCCTCATGTATTAACATACTGGATTTTTAAATTATTCTTATTATTCTCTTCTTCCTTCTATAATTTGTTGTCTGTTGTAATAATTATATACATTTATTATTATTTTTTTTAATACGGTGATTAAACCTCATTTAGAATGATGATTAAGAACACGAGGAAGTGGAAATTTGTACTTCACTCCTTTATGCAGACAAACATTAAAGGCCAAATTTGAAAATAATTATACAGAATACTGAGGTGGAAATTCAAGGAATTCAAGTAAGTAACTTATTCAGGCATTTCCCTCAAATGTCCTTGGAGAAATACTATTCTGAAGAACAAAGGAATCACGGAAAGTTTAGAGCAAAAAGTTTGATGCTTCAGAGCTCTGTGAGAAGGATAAGACCATAGTAACTCCTCTGCAGAAATAGAGCAGAAGACACTGTGGGAGGATTCTGACATGAACAAGAACTTCTTCCAAATAATTAACAGATCTCTTTCTTTTGTTGTCCTTTTAACATAACCCAGTCCAATAGAGTCATTAGAGAAGTTAATTAAGTTATTAGAGAAGTTAATTAAGTTATGAGAGAAAGACTGAAATTCCCTCTCTACTTTAATTTGGCTGATCTTAGTGATCCAAATGACATCTAGGGGGCCATTTTGTACTCTGTTAATATGTTTATTTTTCTAAAGCATATTCTTGAAGAATATTTATTACTGTATTCCCATAGAAGGACAAGAGTTGGTATATTGACGTTTTCCAAGCAGGAAAAAAAAAGGGGAAAGGAGATGACATCTGAAGTGGGGTTCTTATATTTATGTTTCTTTTCAACTTGTTGCTTGATGCAGAGGACAAATTTAAATTCTATTTTATAGATGGAAAGCTGAAAAACAAAGAAAATAAATACCTCCTCCAGAGTGAGAAGAGATGATGTATTAGTTCATTATATTAGTCAATTGTTTCACAGTTCAGATGAGCAGGAACTGACACAGGATTCTGCATATGAGACCTGCATTCTATAGTAAATGCAGTTTTGGCATATATGGTGAAGAACATGGCTGATAGCATGTATTGTTGTATTTCCTAAAGAGCAAATACATGTAAGACGCTAGATAAAAGGGAACAGAGGTTTGAACAGGATGAAGAAGAGTTATTCTTTGGAAATCAAGAAAAGGAAGCTTCAAAACACAGATTGAAACAGATAAGTCTCCAAATGTATTTTATTTTGTTAATTGTATTAATTTTTTTGGAATTATTTATGTAGGAAGATTTCTTCCAGTGCATGAAGAAAGTTTAATAAAATATCAGATTTATATTTGTTTAGTTTGAAATAATGAAATGAATAGGGAACATAGTCATAAAGTTGGATGGAAGTTGCAAAAGGGTGTAGAAAGAAAGCAAAATAAGGAAAGAAGAGTGTTAATGAGAAAGATAATTGCCACAGCATCTGATCTGTGAAGTACTGTATGGATCTGTATGATTTCTCACACACAAACTCAGAAAATAAACTTATGGATTTCAGTGACTGTATGAATCTGTGAAATTTCTTCTGCACATGTACATAGCATATACCTTAGTAATTCCACAGACTATTTAAAATAGGATCAAGTGACACTTTTATCATAGGCAGCAAAGATAGTGTTAAAATCTTAGCTAAAGTAATACTATGATAGGGAGTAAACGCAAAGTTTTCTAGACACTACTTGACAATTTATGCAATGGTCTAAGAAGCAGGGAAACTGTGAACTGTGTCTTAAAAAATCAGTCTACTGCTATGTTACTTACTTTATTTTAACCAATTATCAATGATCCAGAAAAATAAAAAAAAAGTAAAAAGACATGAATATATACGGATTAGCTTGCCCTTTTTTTCTTGTGTTTCTTTTTATTTTTCCTAAAAGGATCCCTAATCCTTAGAATACTTCATGTTTCATTAGAAGCAAAGTCTTAAGCTTGTATAGGAAAGAATTAAAATTAGAGTGAGAGAGAATCCAAAATGGAAATCAAGTAGCAATGAAATTTCACAAAAGATATCTTCACATTTCCTAGTAGTAATTCAAATGAGAATTCCACTTAAAACTTTCTATTCTCTGAAACTTTCCTCACAATGATTATCAAAGGGCAAATAATATCCTTAATTTAATTTAATTGTGTATTTGCACTGATAACTGTGTTTTTGTAGTTTTTCTTTTATGGAAATTTAGTGTTGGTTTGTTTTGACCACAGGTAGGACTTGTCTTCAGTGAAGTAAGAGGCTACGGCATGCAGCCTGGAAAGATCTCACGTGCACAGTGCCACTATATCTCTGTAAACATTTACCCTAGTTGTGAGATATTGATGAATCATTCTTGAAAACCAGATTTAGATTCTATCACTTATTGAAGTGCACAAAGTAATTGTCTTCATTACTCATGAAAACCGTGTATTCACTGTTCAAATTTAAAGCTTAAGACTGATAATCATAACAAATTGGATGAAGTTTTCCTTTCTGCGTAAAGTATGTATGTGTAAGGGAAAGAGGTGAAATGATTCTGAAAAATGTTAGTAACTAAAGTTGCTGCAGCCTGAATCTAAAATAACTAATCTCTTGGTGACTTATGTGAGGGTTTTACTTTCTGTCTTATCTAGCAAGTCATAAAAAAATCATGGCTCGTCTACCTTAGCCAGTTGCCAAATTAATGAGTAAAGAGTCATTCTACAAAACGCAGATGGGCAGGTATAGATACACTTATTTCTGTGCAGCAACAGCAAATGTTTATCCACAGCTGGCAGATCAATTCAAATTAGCCATGGAAAGAAAGTTCAAGTCATTTCTTGAAAAATGAAAAAAAAGAAAAAGTACTTTGAAAAAATGGCATATTATCATATTAGATATTAGCAGAGAATTCAAAGTGGCAAGAAAAAACTTGTGGGAATACAAGAAAAGGTGTTCAGAGCAAAACTGTGGAGCAAGAGAAACAGCACGAGAACCAAGGACACCTCTAGAAGAAGAATGAACGTCTCATGGCTCTGACTGGATAAGCGCCTGTGTGAACGGTTGAAGAGTGCTTTGTAGAATTCTCTGTTGACATGTAAAGGTGGATGGGAAAGTTGTAGGAGTGGATGGGAAAGCTAGAAAAAGAAAACTTGTGAAAGTATATAAGTGATGTGAGAACTTGTAATAAACGATTTGGATCATTCACATCTGAGTCCATGCATCAGATGCTACAAAAACTTATACTGGATTGTGCTCCTGTTAGTTTTTATTCTGAAAGGTGTTTGGTAAGCTATCTTGACTAATATATGATCTACATTTTACATGCCTAGTCAATGAATTAAAATATTACACAATTGGTTTTATAGGTATAATATAAACAAGTTTAAAATCTATTCAGGTGTAACAAAGAAAAAGAAGTTGCTGTTGTTGTTGTTGTTATTGTATTTTCTAAGATGATTAATTTCATTTTGAGTAATTATTAATTAACTAATGTTAATTTTGCAGCATTGCAAAATATGCTGTACACACAATAGGTGCTGCACGTTATCACAATTTGTAAGAATTGTACACTCGCTAACACAGCATATCACTTAAACAGCAGTTAAGTGCATAACACTGCTGAAAGGATATATTGTTTTGTACATCTTGTATATGATATCAACATGCAAATGAAAAATGAAATGGACTGGGAATGTTAGATTGCCTATAAGGCTGAGCAGAGTGTTTCCTGAAATGTTTCCAGCCTTACACTTCTGTACAGGAGTGAGTGCAAAACACATTCCTGATACTCTTTTATTCTGTCTTACACTATTAAAGACTGACTTTCCAAGTTAAAGAAGGGAGGAAGGCACCTTGCTTTGCCTTCTGACAGCAATGACAACTGAATGCCCTGAGCCAAATCTAAAATATTCGGATGTTGCTATGCTAGCTTTCACCTAAACTATTAATTAGGTCTCTAGGACTGGTGACAAAACTCACAGTCCTCAGCTGGTTGCTTGAGTTTCCTCCAGACTGAATACAGTTCTAAACAATAGTTTCAAGATGTGTTTTGGGTAACTGCACAGAAACAGAAAATGTTAACAAGATGAAGGTGTCTAAAATTCTCTTTCTTGCATAAGTACAAGGGTAAGTTTGGTGCCTGTGAAACTGGATTCAATTTTGCATATTTTAAATATCCTTGGGATTTGTTTGAAAAATAGCTTATATGTGAGTATAAGTGTATACATATATACATACAAATATGTATCTGTATATCCATTTAGTAATGTAGGTACTTATGGACTAGCAAGATTAACTCCTACCTCTAGAGAAATGTGAACATGCTAGCTCTAGTTTTCAGGAAAGCACCCTAAAAAACATCATGAGGATTAGCTTTACAACTGGGGAGAGACATTTTCATCCTAAAGAATAAACACGTTTGCTGTAGAGCCAGAAAGGGGAAGCTTGGGAAAATAAAGTTAGGATATCTACTTAAAAGTGACGAATATTTGCTATCTGCCAGAGATCTCCTTTGTATAGTTTTATTTACATTATTTATAGTATGCAATTATTAGGGTAAATGCAAATAGAATTCATAACAAGTTTCATTTCATAACTGTTTCCTTCTTCATTTCATAACTGTTTCCTTCTTCTGAAAAAAAAAAAAAATAGTGCTTAAATCACAAAGTTGGACTGCTGTTTGCTCTTTCTTCCTTTCCTTTTAAACCCATTTCAGAAGCTGCTTCTGCTCACAAGAAAGTCTGATACCAAAGGGATATCTGTCCATACTTTGGGGAAAAAAAGGGCTTTTCACAGAATCACAGAACAGCCAGAGTTGGAAGGCACCTCAAGGATCATGAAGCTCCAACCCCCTTGCCACAGACAGGGCTACCAACTGTGAAAGACAAACTGTTTTTCTTCTTTGTCTCAAAGCTTGCTTCATGAGGCTTTTTGGTGATAAGACTCTAACCGACAACTGCTAATCATCTAGGAGGGTGAATGGTGCATGTCACCGTGCCACTGCACCTCTGCTTATGATTGCAAAGATAAGCAGAAGCGGGACAAGCAGTCTTTTTCAGGGGTGTTGCTTGAAGGAGCTGACCACTGCAAGAGGTGATAATGCTTGTGCATGGCAACGAAGGCACCCCTCCCTGATGGCTTATCTGTTGGGCCAGGTATGTCACACCTAAACTGAGAGAAAAGAAGAAGAAAAAAGCCCACAGAAATGGGGGATAAAAGGCCCTCACTAAACTAGGGACTTTGGAGACAAACTCCCAAAGACACCTTTGACGGAGAAGTCCCTGAGGGGAAAACCTCTTCGCAAGAACCCCAAGGCCTGCTTGCTGTGGAGCTCCCTGGCTTTCTCCCATCCCCCGTGGATCAGACGAGTTCCTGAGATCAACGGACCTTCCCATACCTCGCTGGACCCACGGTGGTGACTATCTCTTTTCCTCTCTACAGAGACTCCTTGCTTATATTTCCTATCTTTCCTATTGCTCACCTTCCCTTCCCCATTTCCCTAAAACGGCTAGGACTTGTAATAAACTGGTCGGACAAACATTTGAACCGTTGCTTCTTAATCTCATGCCAGGTATACAAAGAACCTCTTCTCCCTCCTGTAAATTGGAGTGAGACACCAACCTCCACATTTAATACTAGACCAGGTTGCCCAGGGGCATCCACAACCTCTCTGGGCAGCCTATTCCAGCACCTCACTGCTCTCTCTGTAAAGAACTTCCCCTGACATCCAACCTAAATCTTCCCTCCCTCAACTTAAAAACAGTTCCCCTTGCCCTGCTGTTATCTACCCTTTCAAAGGGTTGATTCCCCTCCTGTTTGTAGGCTCCCTTTAGGTACTGAAAGGCTGCAATGAGGTCACTCCGAAGCCTTCTCTTCTCCAGGCTGAACAAGCTCAGCTCCTTCAACCTGTCTTCACGGGAGAGGTGCTCCAGTCTCCTGATCATCCTCATGGCCCTCCTCTGGACCCTCCCCAACAGCTCCCTGTCTTTCTTGTACTGGGCGCTCTAGACCTGGACACAGTACTCCAGATGGGGCCTCACAAGAGCAGAGTAGAGGGGGACAATCTGCCCCTGCTGGCAACCCCTCTTCTGATGGAGCCCAGGATACCATTTGCTTTCCGAGCTGCAAGAGCATACTGCTGGCTCATGTTAAGTTTTTCATCCATCAAGACCCCCAGGTCCTTCTCTGCAGGGCTTCTCTAAAGGACTGCTTCTTCCAGTCTGTATAGACGCCCGGGATTCCTCTGGCCTGTCATGGTTTTATGATTTTTGGTCATCAGCATTCCACACCATAACATCATGTAATGCATTGGGGGTGGGGTTTGATATCTGCCGAATGTTCGTCCGTCGGAGAAGAGCTACATTTCCCCAGGAGACTTTGCGGTCAGCAAGGGGATATAACTCCAAGCAAGGTCACCTGATCCTCCTTCTTCGCCTGCTCTTCGCTGTCTGCGCTTCGCTATCTGCGCTTCGCCGCCTGCACTTCGCCATCTGCGCTTCGCCGTCTGTACTTCAGTCACTCAACTGGACTGCACTTCTCACCCCAGCATTGTGGTGAGGTCTATACAATTCAAACAGACTTTCTCTCTCTCTCTCTCATTGTATTTTGCTAATACTATATTTAGTAAAATCATTTGTTCCACCTCATATCAGTGCTGTTGTTTTCAAGTATTTTGGGGTCCCCTGCTTCCCCTTTCCCAGAGGCGCGGATCCGCAGATCCCTCCGCCCTGCTGGTCACGGAACTGGGCCGGACCAGCCCATAAACTGTTGACATGGCCCAAGTGCAAAACCTTGCACTTTGCTGTATTAACCTCATCAGGTTCACCTGGGCCCACCTTTAAGCCTTTTGAGTTCCCTCTGAATGGCATCCCTTCCTTTCACCATGCCAACTGCACCACCTAGCTTGGTGTCATCAGCAAACTTGCTGAGGGTACACTCGATTCTATCGTCAATGTAATTGATAAAAATGCTAAAGAACACCAGTCCCAAGACAGATCCCTGGGGGGCACCACTCGTCACCGGCCTCCACCTGGACATAAAACCTTTTATGACCACCCTCTGTCTGCAGGCTATCCATCACAATCACAGAATCACTGAATTGTAGGGGTTGGAAGGGACCTCCAGAGATCATCGAGTCCAACCTCCCTGCCAAAGCAGGTTCCCTCCAACAGGTCATACAAGTAGGTGTCCAGATGGGTCTTGAATATCTTCAGAGAAGGAGACTCCACAACCTCCCTGGGCAGCCTGTTCCAGTGCTCCATCGCCCTTACTGTAAAGTAGTTCTTGTGCACAGTTGTGCGGAATTTCCTATGCTGCAGTTTCTGGCCATTTCCCCTTGCCCTGTCTCCACACACTGCTGAAAAGAGTCTGGCCTCACCACTCTGCCTCCCACACCTTTGATATTTAAAGACCTGGATCAGGTCCTCTCTCAGTCTTCTTTTCTCAAGGCTAAGCAAACTCAGTTCACTTAGCCTTTCTTCATAGGGAAGATGCTGCAGGCCCTTCACCATCTTTGTGTCCCTCTGCTGGACTCTTTCCAAAAGATTCCTGCCTTTTTTGTACTGGTGAGCCCAGAACTGGACATAGTACTCCAGATGAGGCCTTACCAGGGCAGAGTAGAGGGAGAGGATCTCCTTCCTCAACCTGCTGGCCACGCGCTTTTTAATGCACCCCAGAATGCCATTGGTGTTTTTGTCCCAAGGGCAGCTGGCTCATGGCCAACCTGTTGTCCACCAGGACACCCAGGTCACTCTCTGCAGAGCTCCTCTCCAGCAGGTCATCCCCCAACCCGTACCGGTGCATGCAATTATTCTTCCCCAGATGCATGACTCTACACTTGTTTTTGTTAAACCTCATCTGGTTCCTTACTTGCCCAGCTCTCCAGCCTGTCCAGGTCTTGCTGAATGGCAGCACAGCCTTCAGGTGTGTTAGCCAATCCTCCCAACTTTGTATCATCAGCAAACTTGCTGAGGGTGGCCACTATCCCCTCATCAAGATAATTAATGAAGATGTTGAACAAGACCAGATCCAGCACCAACCCCTGAGGAACCCTGCTAGTTACAGGTCTCCAACTGGACTCTGTACCACCAACGATGACACTCTGTGCTCTGCCAGTCAGCCAATTCTCAACCCACCTCACTGTCTACTCATCTATCCCACACTTCCTCAGCTTTCCTATAAGGACATCATGGGAGACAGTATCAAATGCCTTGCTGAAATCAAGGTAGACTGCATCCACTGCTCTCCCCTGATCCACCCAGCCAATGACAACATCACAGAAGGCTACCAGGTTGGTCAAGCATGACCTCTCCCTCGTGAACCCATGCTGACTAATCCTGATAACCTCCTTCCAGTTGTCTGGAGATGGCATCCAGCACAAAATGTTCCATCACCATCAAGAGGTCCACTAATCAAATCTACATTCCTCCAATTTGGAGATAAGGATGTGGTGGGGAACTATGTCAGATGCCTTGCTCAAATCCAGGTAAATGACATTGGTCACCTTTCCCTTGTCCACCTATGCCGTCAATCCATCATAGAAGGCCACCAGATTGGTCAAGCATGACCTTCCCCTGTTGAAGCCGTGCTGGCTGTCTCAGATCACATTGTCATTCCTCATGTGATCAAGCATGTCATCCGGGATGATCTGTTCCACGATCTTCCCAGGCATAGAGGTGAGACTCACCAGCCTGTAGTTCCCTGGGTCCTCCTTACTCCCTTCTTTGTAAATGGAAGTAACGTGACCCTTCCTCCAATCATCTGGGACCTCACCTGACAGCCACAACTTTTCAAATAGGATGGAGTGGCTCGGCAACCAACTACCACTTCAGAACTCTGGGATGCACACCATTTGGCCCCTTTGACTTGCATTTTCTGCTCTATTTGTTTCCTAAGGTTTGCCCGGTCACAAGAAAACTTAGCAGTAGCAATGATCAAACTATGAACCACAGAGATCCTTATAAAGGATCATCATCAATGATGTTCACCATCAACGTTTTGTGCACAGTGTTTTCTTTGTATGCAGAAATTTGACACCTAATATGATTTAGAACTTTGACACTTAATGCTTCTTAGAAACACCTGACCTGCTTATTGCCCTTGGAGGCTGTAGGTGTGTTCTGCTCAAAAAATTTTCCTGCTGAATTTGCCTCTTAATCTCTGTACTTGCCTTCTTCATAAAGATATGGTAGAATCTTTATGCAGAATTGCATACTGGGTGAAGAAGGAATTATCACTATTCCTTGGGGAGTTTCAGGATGCCTTGTACATCTGAAGTATGTAGTAATTTGTCATTATTTATTTTATTATCATCATCTTTATTACTACCCACAGTCATAAGCAGATATTCTCATGTCTGTAGACAGGCTGCACATTCCATTTCCATTTCCATACCAGTTTAATATTATATTATACATATTCTTTACAAATATTCTAAATTTGTGGTAGGAGACTAAATTCACTATATCAACTATTAATATCAAATTCCTCCTTCATTTGATTGTGATCTTTTTGAACAATTTTAATACTTTCATTATTTCCTAAGTTTCAGGAGATAAAGGCCATAACATTTTTCTACTCAGAGAGAAAAGTGTTGAAGAGAATTCTGCATGGCATGCAAGTTATCCAGCTTGGTGAACTTTCTGTTTGTTTTATCTAATTGCCTTTATTACCTTCCCTTCCACAAATAAAGATTGTAGTTTGTCTTTTTGTGGATTCAAGGATTTAGGCATTTGATGGCTTGGCAGAAGGCCTTCATTTCAAAGTTTGAAATCTTGAGCAGTGAATTTTTTGAGACTTGTGCAGAAGTCCACAAAATCTGACTTTTTTTTTTGAAGTGATTAATAAAAGTGATTTGCCTCAAGATGCTCCTGATGAGAAACGTGTGTGCATATTTGCTTCCCTCTGTCTGTTTCTGTGCCTCTGTCTCCATGTAGAATAGAATTTTTTTCTCTTTTCCCCTGGTGCATAATATCTCTGCCTGATGTATCTAATTGATTTTTCTGTTTCAGAGGATTGGAGTTTTGCCAGTTCTAGGGTATGCCTGGAGCTTTTTATAGATCTTTCCTTCCTGCTACCTTTGCTTTCCTTATGAGCCTTTTACAATTGTCATATTTTCTGTATTTCATTTAGTAAATTTAAATTTTGTCTTGTTCAAGAAAGAGATAAAAAGAACTACTTCCTTCAGATTGCTACTCTGATAGGCTTTCCGTGACAGGAAGGTGAATTCCTACTCAGATAAAGACTAGATCAAGGGCCTGCTCTAAGGATGTTACAGGGAAGTCACAAGTAATTAAAGAAGGGCTGAAGATGTATTAGTGTGTGACAGAAACAACTGAGAAACATCTAAAGCAGTTAATAGTAGTGTCATTGGGATTACAGTAGCGTCACTGCAGGATTTTACTCAGAACCTAGCTTATGTCATCAATAAAAGCTTGACAACTTTGAAGATATAAAGATGAGTATGGGGAAGATTGCTGATGTTACTAAGGATGGGAATAAAGTGTTTCTTGGCGCTTTCCTCCTACAGTTCTCAGCTGGGATTTTCAGAAGGGCAATGTCCCAACATGTATAATATCTCTCTTCCTGGGACCATTGAATGTTCAAAACATTTTAGAGAGGGAAAGCAGAGGTGAATAAATGGAAGAATTATAAATAAATAAATAAATAATAAATAAATAAAAATAAATAAAAATAAGTGTCCTTTCTCTCTTTGCTGTTTCAGATTAAAACATGTTCAAGTGCATCCTTTTGTAAGCCATATTGATTCAGGACTTTCAATAGTTATGTAATCTTACCTGAATTTGTTCTTAGATTTTAATGAGTGTAATAAAATCAGTGTAATCTGAGGTCACAGAAGATGTAAAGGAAGTTTTCTCCAGTTAAATTGCATTATTTATATTACCTAATCCATGAATTCGGTGTTAATAAGTGAAAAGTAATACTGACATTTTAAGTCATATACACAAATTTACTAATGAGAATTGAGAGAAATTATAGGATGGTAGATGGATTATTTTTCTTTAAAGTAGATAGGGAGGATATAAATAGGAAGCTAAAGTACATTTACATAATATCTATGCATCATACTTTAATACTTTAATTACATAATTTAATATTATGGGAAATGAAGTTATTAATTGGAAAACAATATTACAGGAAGTGCACAAATGAAAGTCTTTTGTATTATTTACGGTAAGATCACAGTTCCATATGCTGCTAAGTCCCTTTTCACGTTCAGTTGTGTGGCATGAGAATATCTGATCAAAGCACAGACACAGATGCAAAATAGAAAACTATACTCTTAAAACCACGTCTTAAAATATTTGAAGATCTGATTATTTTTTAGCATCCTTTTCATTAAGTACATGTATTAATTGCCAAGTACAACCTCCTCTGCTATACTGCAGCCCTTTTTGCACAGTACTTTGCAGTCTTTTCTTCAAAAACCAAGTAATCAGATGTCAGCTAGGTGTTGCTGCCCTCGTCTTTGAGAACACATTCCCTCTGTACTTTTACTCACTTAGATCCAACTCTTTTTTCCTGATACAGTTGATTTTTCTCCTATGTCTTGATACCTCTTGCTTCAGAACTCAAACAGCCAGACCTTTATGTTTCTATAACTTAAATATAAAGTATTACTTTAGATTAGGCAACAGGCAAAGCCAGAATATGCTAGAACAGAAAATGGTCACAAAGTGATTTCTGTACCTTTATGCTTCCAGCCATCCAGAGGGACATGTACAGGCTTAGAAAGTGAGCCATCCTAATGAGGTTCAACAAGGCCAAGTGCAAGGAATTTCACTTAGGTCAGAGCAATCCCAGGACTGGGAGAAGAACTCACTGAAAGCAGCTGTGCCAAGAAGAACTTGGGATTCTGGTGGATGGAAGTTTGATGCACGCCAGCAGTGTGTATTTGAAGCTCAGAAGGCCTATGGTATCCTGGGCTACATCAGAAGAGGGGTGGTGAGCAAGGTGAAGGACATAATTGTTCCCCTTTATGCTGCCCTCATGAGGCCCCATTTGTAGTATTGTGTCCAAACTTGGGGCCCAAACACATGTAAGACAAAGAGTTGGAGCATGTCCAGAGGATGGCCACAGAGATTATTAGAGGGCAGGAGCATCTCTCTTACGAATATAGACTGAGGAAGACAGTATGTTCAGTATGGAGAAGAGAAGGATACAGAGAATCTTCACTGCAGACTACTTAAGGGGAGCTTGTAAACAGGAGAGAGACCAACATTTTACATGGTCTGATAGCAATAGGATAATGGGGAATGTTTTTAAACTAAAAGAAGATTTCTTTAGATGAGATATTAGGAAGAAATTCTTTATTCAGAGGATGCAGAGGCAGGATACAGATACAGGATAGGTATCAGAAAGGTAACAATAGATAGAGTGGGTCAAACCAAACAGGAAGAAAGCAGACAATCTCAGATGCCTCTATCAAACTAAGGTGTGCTTGCACTCAACATAAGAAGAAAAGCATACAGGCTATAGCAGATGATGGGAAAACTTATCACATTCCTGCAGGGTTGTAAGTCCTCACAATGACCTTGACTTTAACACCTTCATCTCCAGCCCTTAGTGATTTTTAATCCACTGCATAGTTTTATGCAGCTGTAAATAACTTTCGATAAAATGCTTATTGGAGAAAGGTTTGTTTTTTTTGTGTGTTTGTTTTGTTTTTATTTGTGGCTTGTACTTTTGTTCTATTCAGCAGATAAATTTTCTTTAGCATGTCTAAGTGGGTGAAAGGTTTATTGAGTTGACCTGCTGTGCTGGGGAGAACTCTTTATGAGCAAGAAACTAAGGAATACAGACCTGCAAGGCTAAGCCAAAAAAAGATCTTAGTACAGCCCAGAAAATAGTCAGAAATCAAAATTTGAGCAACTTATTTATTTGCTTATTTATTTTTAAACAAATCACCAAAATGCACAGCAGCATGGATCTTGCATGGAATAATTTACTAAAGCCTTATGTACTGTTAAGCCATGTTGGTCCTCCCAGGTACAAGTGACAGCAGGCCTTTAGGCTGCTGGTTTAAGTTTAGGTTGTTTGAGGACAACTTACTGCTATCAGCTTTCTGCCACCTTCTTGCTCTGCAGGAAAGGAGAAATTAGCAGGATCAGCTTCAAGTTCAAGAGGGAAAGCGACTTTGTTTCTGAGCATTGTTTTCACTCCTATTTGAGAACAACAATTAGGAAGTTCCAGTGGAAGTCAGTGCTTGATTTTATTTGCTGTCACCAAGAGATAGGTGTGGATGCTCCATAGCAGAGGAGACAGCAAACAGTGACTGTGTTGGTTTTGTGTGGGCCTTGTGGAAAAGAGACAAATGGTGATACAGTTATGCTGCAAATTTAAGAAAGTAATTAATAATGAGCAAAACTTGAATATAGGAAATCCCTTTCTGTAGGGCAAGATGGTAACCCAGGAGCATTAGAAAACTGGTATAGCAATTAATGATAGTAATAAAATGCCATGTTTATCCACAAAGATTTGAATTATGGCAGAGAAATAGCCTTTTTCTTACTGTGGAAGCATAAGAGAACAGAGGGAAGGTAAGGACAAAACTAAGAATGGCAGTAAGTGTAAATCCTTTGAATCTGTCCTGTCGATCTATTACAACAAATAGATGTAAGGGCATTGTGGGTAGCATGACCCAAATTATCTCACCATTTGATAAGCTGGTAGAGGCTAACAGACTAGAAGTGAAATTCGGATTAGTAGAAATTCAAGAATTGGCTTTCAGAGAGCTACATCAAATGGTATTTTCATTTTTTTCATTTTCTTTGCCAGTTAAAGTATGCAAAACCATCACTTTTCCCATCAAAAAGGAAATAATGGTCTGTTTTCCTCAAGAACCAGAAGAGCAAGAAGCACTATGGCAGGTAGTCAAACCGCACAATAACCAGGTCAGAGAAACAATTATTCTCTTTAAGATTCTTACAGGCAAATTTCTGCACAGACCAAAATC
Source organism: Perdix hodgsoniae (assembly GCA_035772895.1). Classification (NCBI taxonomy): domain Eukaryota; kingdom Metazoa; phylum Chordata; class Aves; order Galliformes; family Phasianidae; genus Perdix; species Perdix hodgsoniae. The sequence goes on from JAPSGF010000004.1 coordinate 31,721,377, forward strand.
TATCTTCTTATTGTTGTTATTCTGCTTTTCCCCCATTCCCTGCTCTCAGAACCCTCAACTCCACAGATACTGAGGTGCTTCAAGTCCACACTGAGGACTGAGATTGCAAATATTAGCCTATCTTGCATAAAATGCAGTTCTCTTCCATGATCTCCTCTCCTGTCCTTCCTACAAAGCTCATTACGAATCCACATCAGCTCACCGACCACACAAACTATATCACCACATCACTATAAACCTAAGAAACTGTAGCCCTGCCACAGCCCTCTGACCTCTATTTTCTCATGTTTGCTGTATACTATGGCTGTGTGCAGCATACACAACTTCTGGGGCGCGGGGCGGGGAGGGGGGGTGGGAAGCAACAAGTCAAGCCAATCCCAGAGAAGTTGTGATACAGATGCCCTTTCTCTGGCAAAATAGCTGTGGTAGATTGTGATTACTTTTGTGTTTACTTCTGTAAACATGTTTTTAAGGGAATGTCTCAAGTACAAATTAGGACTGTGGAGCGAGGATTAAGATTTTTTCCTAAGACCAATCAGTTCAGAATTCACAAAATAGCAAAACAACCTAACAAAGTAAGGAGGAAGGAAGGAAGAACTAATTAAATTTATTTTATACAAACATATATATTTTATACAAATATATTCGTGCTCATATTTTTATAAGAATATATAGATTTATAATACAAAACCATCTGTTCTCATTTTTCTTAAAAAAGACAGTGGAAAATACTTTGCAAAAAGCTTTAAGAAAAAGGTGGACAACTATTTACTGACGTGTTTCATTTCCACTTCCTTTACCTGAGTTCATAGAATCATAGAATCATAGAATCATAGAATCATAGAATTACTCAGGTTGGAAGGGACCTCAAGGATCAAGTCCAACTGCAGCCTACCCATAGTACCCTAACTCTAACAACCCTCTGCTAAATCATATCTCTGAGCACCACATCCAAATGGGTCTTAAACACATCCAGGGATGGTGACTCAACCACCTCCCTGGGGAGCCTATTCCAATGTTTAACCACCCTTTCTGTAAAGAAGTGTTTCCTAATGTCCAACCTAAACTTACCTTGCTGCAACTTGAGGCCATTTCCCCTCGTCTTGTCACCTGTCACCAGTGAGAAGATACTTACCCGCTCTCACTGTAAGCACCTTTCAGGTACTGGAAGAGATTGATAAGGTCTCCCCTCAGCCGGCTCTTCCCCAGACTAAAAGTCCCAGCTCCCTCAGCCTCTTCTCATAGGGCTGATTTTCCAAGCTCTTCACTAGCCTCATTGCCCTTCTCTGGACCTGCTCCAGTACCTCCACGTCCTTTCTGTACTGAGGTGCCCAAAACTGAACACAGTACTCAAGGTGAGGCCTCATCAATGCCTAGTACAGGGGCAGAATAAGTACAGAGGCAGGATGAATATAATGTTCATAATGTTCAATAAATGTTTGTATCTTTATTCCATATCTATATTGTATATAAAATGCTTTTCAAAATTGGATGTGTTATAATTTTACTAGCTTCATGCCATTTGTTCTAGTCAGGAAATAAACTGGGGGGGATTGGAGATTCATGATCCTTGAGGTCCTTTCCAACCCCAGCCATTCTGTGATTCTGTGATTCAGATAGTTCATAGCAATATGCCACCAAAATATAAAACATTACAATTAAAAATAATTTAAAAAAAATCAAATAAATAGTGATTTTATGTGTTGTGCACTGGTAATAAAACATGAGGTAATATATTGATATCATAACCACGATAATTCACATGAAAAGTATTATACTGCCCTTATTTCTCACTTATTATAGGTCTTATTTTTCACTTATTAAGTACTTCTATTTGAACAAAATTTCAGAATCAGTTCTCTATGAGATCTCACAGCTGGATTGAATTTGCAGTGCAGATTTTGAAGACATCCAACAACTCTTTAAAAATTGTTTACCTTCACTCATATATATCAAGAATAAAGTGAGTTAAAGAGATAGACAGCCAAGTGTGAGAAGACTGAGCAAACTTGTTTCCCTATAAACCATCATACTCTATTCGTATCTTCAAAATATGAATGGAAGATTATGTGCTGCTTATCTCTGCCATGTTTAAAGTAAAGCATATCCCCACCTTATGATCTCATCTGAAGTCCTCTCATCTGTTGTCTACTAGGCTCTACTCTGCCATTAGTTAGTATTTAGCTCTCTATAACCACTCTAACTATAATTATTATTATTTCTGTAGTAGTGATACACAGTATATACTTCCTGAATTTACATTTTCATCTGTGTCTGATATTAGACATTATTTTATATCTTTTTCAACTATAGCTCACATGAGTGATTCAAACTTTCTCATCAATCTTGAATTCCTTCATTGTTCAGATGATATTCAGATAATTTCTTCATAAGATATATACTTCTGGATACTGCTAACAGTGAGCTGAGAAGAGCTGAGAATATTATTATTTTCTTTCACAGACTCTTAAATCTCGTATTTTATTTTTTCATATTTTTCCTTCATTAATATCTGTAGAGAACCTAGAGTATTCTAATTACTTCAGTCAGTGATTTAGTCATGAGAGGAGCATAAACTGTATAATGATTTACTTCTATAAAACTCCACATAAATCAATTTGTGTCAAAAGAGTTATTTTCTTTTACTATGTTTCTTTCTTAACAACTACACTGCAGATAAAGTAGTAAAACAGTGGTAGTGAATTTAATCTTGATATGTGAAGTTGTTACAATTACTAATTCAAACATAAACAAAATGAAAGCTAGCAAACAAACAACATGGGAGGGAAAAAAAGTAAAATAAAATAAAAAATATATATGTATATAAACAATTTAATCTCAACATAAGGAACCACTGACACTTTCAAATAGAATTAAATACTTCATAATGTCTGCCTAAACAGTGGTGAGGAAAAAGCATCCATGTTTTTAGACTTGATGTACTTGGGGAGCTCTTTGAAACATCATTGCATTCTGTGCTTTGTAGATAATTTCATAGCTATTCTTAGGAGACAAGTGCAAAGGCTGCACTTTCCTAATGATTCATCTGCATCCTCAGCAAATTTGCAGATAGCACCAAGTTGTATGGTGAGGTCAACATGTGCAAAGTATGGGATGCCATCCAGAGAGTCCTAGATAGGCTTAAGCAGTAGGCCCAGGAGAACATCATGAAATTCAACAAAGTCAAGTACTAGGTCTTGCACCTGGGTTGTGGTAATCCCCACAATCATTACAAGTGGGAGGATAAAAAGATTGAGCACAGTCCTGTCAAAAAGGATGTGGGGATACAGGTGGATGGCAAGCTGGATATGAGCCAGCAATTTGCTCTTGCAGCCCCTTGTGATAGGACAAAAGGAAAGACTAAGGATTTAGATTTAGAATGAAAATAAGGAAAAAGGTTTTATGAGAAGGATAGAGAAGCACTGGAGCATGTTTCCTAGAGCAGTGCTGGATGCCCCCGCCCTGTACACATTCAAGGTCAGGCTGGCCCAGAATCTGAGCTACCCAATCTAGCTGCAGATGTCCCTGTTCATTGCAGAGTACTAGGACTAGATGACTTCAGTAGTCTCCTACAGCTTGAACAGTGCTATGATTCCATGATTCTATGAATCTGTGTTACGTATTTGAGACATGACGCCCTGAACTCAGATTGAAGAGGGAAGAATTTCTGTTTCACATAGAAATCTAGCTACAATTTAAAAATATCAGTAAGTTTAATCTACATGTCTTAATGTAATTAAATAACAATTTAAAAAATCCCAGGGTTCCATGATTAATCTGTCAAAATCACTGAATGTATCAATACAAACAAAATCATTCAATGTATCAGTAAACTTAGTCATAGTAAAACATAAATCTTTGCATAAGAAAATATCAATGATGTTTACTTGAAAAAATAATTTTTCTTTACTTCATCTTAAAGTAGGCTTTAAGACAAAGAATCAAGCTTCTGGATAAATATCAAGAGAACTTAACTTTTTGTCATTACGTTTAGTAATGACATTACATCTAGAACATCACAGTGGTCTCTGTAATTTTTTGTCAATAACAGTATAGATAGGAAGGGATTCAGTGAGGAAGATGCTAGTTTATCATAATTATTTTTTTTATCAGGGTATTTCATACTGGCTTGGCTTCAGAAAATGCTTTGCATTGGTTTAAGTTAGTAACAACAGAAAATATTCTGTACATATTCTAGGGCTGTATATTTATTGACTAACTATTTGCATTACAATTCAAGAAAAATATGCATATCTGCTCCAAAAAATCTCGAGAACTGAAAAAAATAGTGGACAAAAAAGTTACCAGTACAAACAGTACAGTGGCCTTTGTAAACAATATTCTAGTGAAAAAGAAGGAAGTTGACATTTATTATAAGACCAAGTATAATTTAATGCGTGGATATACAAACTTTTGGACCGCCTGGTCCACGCTAATTTAAGAAGAATTGTCTTGGGCTATATATAAAATACATAATATTGTTAATGTATATAAGCAACAAAACTTATTTTATTTTTTATCAAAATATTGAAGAAAAAAGAAAGCTATAGAAGCATCAAACTAGTGAGTTATTTGTCCTTGCTGTGAAACTGGTGCAGCACTGCAATTCAATGGAAGTGGTTGCAATTTTTAGTGAATTCTCACAATGTCTGTCAGGAATTTTTGATGAAATTTTACTCTTCCTCTACTTCATACTTGAAAAGAGTTGCTTATAAATGTACATACTGTCAGAAATGATGACATGAGTAAGGCGTGATTGGAAAACAAGGGATATTTTTCTCTGCTAAGATAGGCCTTATAAAAGTCTAATAGGTAGAAATTATTACATTTTTGAATTGAACATCTGATGGCAACTCTCTACATTCAATTTGAAATTCTGTAGGTAGTATATTTATGTCAAATGAGAATACTCTCAAATATACTAAAATATTGATGACATTTTTTGCAATCTTGAAACCTATTCTCAAAGTCCTTTATAAAAATGAAAAGCAAGGCTACATATTTTTTACTGTTCTTAGGGCTGTGTTCAGCCAATGTATTAAAATACATGAAATTATTTACCATAACTTGAGTTAGCACAACACTTCATCTTTCTCTTATTCTGGTTTCTGCCAAAGCAGCACTAATTGTACACCATGAGTAGCTTGATTATTGCTGAATGATGGGTGTATGCCTGGGCTGCACTGGACTGTTCAGCAGGGCAGAGTTGCCTCCATGCTGGTACAGGGCAGAGGGTGTTTGCAGAACAGGATGGGCAGGGCCTCATGCAGCTTGCAGTCCATGCGTTTGACATGCCCTATTTAGTGTTAATCCCAGGATATATACAATGTTAAACATGAACATTTTGTTCATAAAAGAAACAATGAGCAACAATAGACAGCTGTATAGACTGGGTTTCTTTGTTTGAAAATGATAATTTTTAATATCTGATACTGCAGAGAGCAAAGAACCAAGAACACCACACACAGAAAATTGTACAATTAAAATATAGAAAAAGAATGGGATTATTAACTGTAGGTGCATTTGAAGACAACTTTAAAAGGTGAAAAAAGGCTTAATTGTCTCCAGTGCCACATAGAAGTCAGTGCAATAACAGTAGAAAAATCAAAGCTGCATTAGCAACAAACTCAGCATGTGGCATCAAGTCATTACAAACCACACTGAGATCCCCCTTGGTGGTACTGCTAAATTTAAAACTAGCTAGAATATATGAAATAATTGACCCTTCCCAGGGTTAGTTATCTATTTATAGGATCAGTTTCCTTTTTTAAACATCAAAAAGTGAAAAATTTGATTAAATAATTGCAAATATTTGAACCTAAATTTATTTCATTTAAGAATGGAATAAAAACAGTGATAGGCCTAATAGGAAGACAATGTCAGTTAAGGGACTAAAAAAAACAATTTTTAGACAAACTACTGAAAAAGATGTTCTTTGTTTAAATACATATTACTCTATCCAAATTGCTCTGAATTTGCTGATCAGTGTATGGTGCAGAATGTGCGTTGGAATAGCATCATAGTATTTGTGTATCTAAATATGTATCTATGCATATATTTGTATACAAAACATAAGAAAACATTCCTATTCCTATACAAAATATATATTTAACAATTTTCAGACTTGCTTAAACCTTTTACCTTTCATGATAGTTCAATATATGAGAAAATATTCCTCTGAGGAATGGAAGTTGGAAATTTGAAATGCTCCTTCACAATGAATCACAAAGTTTTGAACCTGCCTTTTAAACAAGACAGTCACTGGACCCATTGTGGGCTAGTTGTGAAAGTCTGAGCTTGGTTAAATGGGTAGGAGTGGAATTTTCATTTCCTAGAACAGCCTTATGTTTATTTGTGTTTATTTAAATAGAACTATCAGACCATTGAGAAACTATAAAATATACTTTTTGTTAATCACAATGCCAATGTTTTTGTTGGCAAAAATTAATTTATAAAAAAAGATTTCCTAGGTATATGCTGAGCAGTCTTGACCTGTACAATGAATTTTCCTGAAGGTTATATAGAAGGAAAGCATAATATGCATAGAAGATCAAAATAGTTTTAAGAAGGAAAATTAAAAATAGAAATAAAAAATCATTTTTCAGTTTTAACCAGTGATGGATAGTAAACAGAAGGTCAGAAAATAACTCTTTCTCCACCCTTGCAGACCCTTTTTTTTCAGTCAAATAAGGATTCTCTTAGGTTTCAGAAGTCTCTGCAGATCACTCCATTCATAAGGAAGAGACCTGGCTGTTTTCTGCTTCTTTGAGTCCCTCAGACTTTATGTGAGATACATCCTCTTGGCTTCTTATTTTCTATCTAATGACCTTCCAGCAACGTGGTGTAGTCTGGAAGCATTTCCCTGCTGAAACAGGCTCAGATGCTCTCTGGAGACTGACCACAACCTGTCATCCCACCCGATTGTCAGTGGTGCTAAAGGAATAAAAGAACACGCAGCTGAGAACTCAAAAAGTCCATTACACCAAAAGGGACAAGACATATCTGTAAGAAGTAAATAAACCCACACTAAATATAGAATCATATGTTAAACAACAAGTTCTGCAAATGCTAAAATAACTAGACATAGAATATTCTCTGTATTTTTGATTTTCTAAACAAAATTCTGATTTTTTTATAGATCAAAGGAATTTGACCTCTTGTATGAAAAACTGTAGAATTACATCATCAAAATATTAAGATATTTGCATTTTAAAGACAATAGATTTTTCTTTTACATTTTTCTGTTTTACCTTTGTCTTAACTTTTTGAGAACAATGAAAAGAAATTAAAAATAATTTCTTGAGAATAAATTTTATATTATACTACAACCATAAATTGTCCCCATGCAACCCTGATAACTACATATTATTACTTCCTGATGTATGTGAGAACATAATAAGCATATTTTTTTCCTTATAATATTTACATTTTATAATATATTTTATACCATTCATGAGGGTAATATGCTGTACTTCCTTACAAAAAACAAGCTCCTGTATTAATAAAGGAATGATTTTTTTCCCTATATGAGAATAGTTTTCTAACAGTATTATTATTTCTTCCACTGCTTAGGTAACAAAAATCACAAAACAATGATCCACAAAGTTAAGTTAATTTTGTGGTGATAAATCAGAAGCATTTTTAATTGTTGTTAATTACTTCACAAGGAATGGAACTCTAATTTTGTATTTAAAGAAATATTTGCATCCAAATACAAATGTATTGAGGCAAAAGTGTAGTCCCAATATGACTTTTTAAAGAATCTCTTTGCCAATGAGGATAGTGCCCAATATCAGCAGGCCAGATAAGGAAAGGGAAGTAATAAGTATTGAGTCTGTATTTTAATTTTAGGGTTCCCTCTGCACATACTAGTATATTAAAAAAAAAAAAAAAAAGACAATAGCACATATAAGATTTTTTTTTAATCAAGCATTTTAATGACAATTTCTCAAAGATATTTTTTTCTTGTCCAAGAATCAATGCAATCAAATTATTTTTTTTGAGCGTGTGCTGTTTTTCATTTTTCTTTAACTTAGAACATTATCAAAATGCTTGAGAATTTATTCTATAGCAATACTTGTTATTCATCACCACTAACATGAAACATTCTTGACAAAAAATGCTCAATTGGGAAAAAAAAGAAATAAAAGATCTATTTCAGAATCTGTGATTACACTAACATGTGATGCTATCATTTTTACAAGAAATTGTGACTTTTCTTGAAGTGATGGACATGAGTAGGTGCTTCCTGCTTTCAGCTTCTGTTAATATAAATAAAACGTAGAACAGATTTTCTAGCAATAGCTTTTGAGCTGATACACTTTATTTTCTTGGTAGTGATCTCTGTCTCCTAGGAGATGGATCATATTGTTAAAAAGTACACAAAACTAAAAATCAAGATTTAAGATATTAACTGGCTAAGGTTGTGTTCGATGTCTACCTTCCCCTCAAGCAAAACAAATAATCTGAATCATAAAGAAAAGAAAGTATATATTGGAAGAAAAGTTAATGCAACTCTATTTTATGCATCTAACAATGAAAAATACCAGGATATTAAGAAATTCAAGAAGATGGGGGAAAAAAAAAACAATAAACTAAAACAACAGAAAATATTCATAAAATGAAAACAATTAAAAAATGTTTACTTACAAAAAATACCCTGAATCAAATGTGTAGCATGTGAGTTTCTACCAACAGAAGAGTCATACTGTAAGATCTCAGCACATCTGGTGCTGCTGGTCTGCTGCACTGCCTCATACTACTACCCCACGTTTCCAGGGACTGTGACCTCAAAGGATTCCACCCTCCTACACACCCACTTATCTTCTTGGACTATGAAATTCTCAACATGAGTTGTCTTCCAGGTGGTGAGAAACAGAGGACCTGGAAGGAAATGGAGGAAGAGCTGGAAACTGTCTCTTCAGACCTGATATGGTAAGAAGGCTGCCCAAGAAGTATTGAGGAAAGCAGGATAGTTATATTTGCAGGTTTTGCTTTTTCAGAATGGAATGGAATCCAGAGCATTTTCACTACAAATTTCTGTTTGGCAAATCAATATTTTCCAGTGACAAATGGCTCCATCTGGGAAATTCCTGGGTGGGATTATTTACACTGGTTTTCAGGAAAATAAGACACCTTAAGTATTAGCAATTCCACTCACTTTTTGATATAAAATGTTCTGAAGTGATGAAGGAATAAAAATAAGCAGTTGTCAGCTACAATGATGCATTATCATCATGTTTCTGAGAAGGTTTGCACAAATAACTGATATTTCTTTTTTTCTTTCTTTTTTTCTTTCTTTTTTTTTTTTTTTGAACCAGTTTTTTGCTAAACATATTAGATGTTCTAAAGAACGATATTTTGTCAACTCTGGTGTTTTATTCTTCATGTTTGTGTGGTGTCCCCTTTTTCTCTCTAATGCACACATACACAGGCATAGTCATGTGTGCATGCACATGCAAGCTCTACTCTTCTCTTTCAGACCCTTATCTGACAGTCTTGTTTCCAAATGCACCATTTTGTATGAAGGATACATTTTGTTTTTCCCCATAGCACTGAATGAGTCAAAAAAACCCTCCTTCAACATAGCTGTCATTGAAATGCCCACTTGCCTACTTGCTGGAGGGAAGGGTGACAAGGTATTGGGAAGGATGAGTGGGTGGCAGTGGTTGGTTTCTATTTGGAGGAAACTATTCAGAAAACTGCAGAACTCTTTTATCTGTCAGTGATATAACAGTGTCTGACGTGCCTAGCAGTAGGCAGAAGCAGCTGTCAGTAGTATAATTTATTAGTATCTCTCCTTTGACTAAGAGGGCTGACAGGCTATCATGGAAGCAAAGGGGAAATCTGCCAAGTCATTGGCTTGCACCTGAGGTTCAGACTGCTGATAGCCCTCTGTGGGGTGTACAAAGCATTAAATGTGTATTGATTAATTCAGTGGCAGAGTACACCAACTGTATTGTCAGTGATAAGAAAAATGGCTGAACTATTGCTCCTTCTTTTACCTGAGAGTCCCACACCCAACTTGCTGACTTCAAAATCATCACCAGGAACAGTTAGATTTTATTTTTATTATTATTATTATTATTATTGTTGTTGTTGTTGTTGTTGTTGTTGTTATTTAAAGAAAAGAATGCTAGATAAAGGAAGAGACTTTAAGCTCACACATAGTAATTACTAGTGAATAATTATACAGTAGGAAAATCAATTTGATGATATTGTACAACTCTTGTTAAAGATGAAGAGTGAGTAGCATCAAAAAGTAAAAGAAAAAGAAGGAAATCAATTGTCAGTGTTTAATAAATGAATATAAGTAGGTGGTAGTGAATAGAAGACATTTGCTTTTTTAGTTATTGCTTTGGAAAGTATCAGCATCAAGGTGACTCAAGAGTATACCTCAATGTGATTCTACACTTCACCACACATTGGGGCAAATACAACACAGATTTATTGCTGTTAGTAAATATAGTTGAAAAAAGAAATATTTAACATCTGTGTTTAAAAGCCAACATTTCCTCACAGAAGTCCATGCAGGTATGTAAGTGGTTCTCTTTTGGATTATTATTATTTTTATTATTATTATTTTTATTATTTGCTATTTGTTTGTGTTTTCGGGCTTTGTGTTTTTTCTGTGTGTTCTTTGCTTTGTATTGTTTTTTGTTTCCTTCCCCACTCACCCCTAGCAGTTAATGAACAAAAAAGTGATTATAGTAACTTCATAATAACATAAATAATAACATCTTAGCAGTGAGTACAGAGGGAGGATCAGGACACAGAATTAAGAAATCTACTGCTAGGTATCATAAACATGATTTCAGGCAAGAGCTACTTCGGTGCTTCATTTTCATTATCTTAAAGTGTTTACAATGAACTTACAAAAGTCTTTGTCACACAACAGAGAAAATGGATTAACAACAGCTTCAAATCTATAATGAAGCTAAAGAACAATTTCAAGTTTAATCTATTGTTAATATCATTAACATATCCATTTCACTAATGTTGGAGAAAAAGGCAGGTGTGACTTAGAGGAGTGGCTAAATGATAATAGCTCATATTTAATTCTCCATGTTCCTACAGAGACTGTCTCACACTGTAGAATTATTATACAGATCTGTCCTTTTAATCTTCTCATCTTGTGGAAAACACGAATCTTGAAGAACTGTATAAATCATGATTTCATTAAGATAAAATTTTAATGCATTTCATTGAAATACATGCAAAGACATTGCTGTTTATTATATGAGTAAGTTCAACTTACACTTGCTGAACTTCCAGAAATAGGCATCCATATTAATATTTCTGCACTAGATTATCTTTTTTTCCCCTTTACCCTCTCCCAGTAGTAGTAAAAAAATGATACTATTTAGTTAACATGAATAAACATGATTATAATTTAACTTCTATTTGGAATACTGAATGCTTTTCAAGGAAACAAGCAAAATGGTGAGTACTTTTGAAGCTCTTTAAATTTTTTTTTTCAATATTTTGTTCATTTTTTAAAGCTCTTTATAGTTGCTTAAACCTTGCTGGTTATGTTACACTTTCCTGGGAATGTGTCATTATATAATTCATCATTTTATTTTATTGCTTTTTTTTTTTTTTTTTAGTACTTAGTACTGGCAAATATTCAACAGTGTCACTGAACATGCAGTTCCTACTTTGCTAGAGTTATGTATTTTTTCAGAGAAATTTTAATTGAATTTTTTTTTGCAATGAGAATGTTGCATAACTTTTCATGCACTGCAGAAGACAAAAGAACTTTCTGGTTCTGACTCACAGCTGTCACATTGTCCTTGTCTGTGTAAGTGGGTCTTTTAAGATATTTCATGTCAGTACACACGACATAGGTGTTATCATAGATGGATAGATTATAGATTGTTCTGTGGAAATGTTAAATAATCTTAAATAAATACATACTTTTAAAGAAATACAATTCAATTCTCCTTACGTATCCATTGGCATGGAAGCAAAGCCTTTATTCTGAGAAAATGGCAAGCTTAGCAGAGACAGAGATGGAGTAATTTCCAGTCTTTTTTTATGTACAGGCTATCCTGAATCCAAAATACAACACAGACTGTAAGCTTCATTGAGAAACAACACTCTGTGTAGAAGCACTTTCTTGTACAAAATATTTTTGTCCAACTAATGAGAATATTCAGATTGAATCTCAGCCTCCTACAAACTTTTACAAGATCCTTTTGTAGTCTAATTTTTGTGATCACATCTTAATTGTTCTCTGTGTTTTAATCTCAAGACTAATGAAAAACAAATATAAGAAACAATATGATGAAAAGCCTCTTCAAAATATACATCATACAGAAAGAAACCAAATATTTTCAAAAGTAATTTTCTAATGATTTCAATATAAAAATATTTTTGTTAAATAATATCAAAAGATAAATTCAATCCCACACGTTAACTTTTCAGTGAATTTATTATCTTTATTGGGGGAAGAGGGGAGAGGCTGATATGTAACAAGGAAGATAACTGTGATTATAATGTGCAGATATCCTTACTCTGTAATAATTCAGGCCACAAAAGTTAAGGGATTTTTTTAGTCTAGTTATGCTGTTTAGAAAGCTTAATAAATGTGTCACTGGTCCCATCACCTTAGATAATGTTAGATTACATGTTAAAAGTCTTTTCTCTATATGCATGAAGGAGCACGTGATCCCAGTGCTGGGTAAGAACATTCCAGTGTTCAAGTCAGATTCACAATACCCTGCTCTGGAGCTCCATATCTGTCCCCAGTGTTGCTCAGCCCCAATATGTGCTGTGCTGATCCTAACTTTTTAGTTTGTCCTACCTTTTCACTAAACTGGATTTCTGACTCATGTCCCATGTGAGGGTCTCTATTCTGTCTCTGTGTTCTCGAGGTTACCAGCAATGGGAATGAGACGAAATGTCTAGAGTCTAGCAATAGGAGAGATGGGGCAGTGGATATAAGGAATTTGATGCATATATCAGTGTGTGAGCCCTACAAAATGTCAGACTGCACTGTTCAGTGAGCAGGATAAGTGGTTTGGAGGTATGTACTAGAGTTGACCTAATTCTCATCTGAATACCAGAGAAACCAGAAGGTCTGTAAGCTGAATATTGGAGAGATCAGGAGGTCCAAGACAATGAGCGGGGAGTCTGACATTGACTCTTGGTGATGCTGTAGTTGTGGGCGAGCTGCTGGAGAGATTCATTTCCACATCAGTCTGTGTAAATGGGAGACCAAGGGATCCTGGAACTGCTGGGTCTCTCAGAACAGTTACTGGAGGAATGTATTAATCATAGAATCAAAAATCACAGAAAGACTTGGCCTGGAAGTCACCTTAAAGATTATTTAGTTTCAACCACCCTGTTCTGGTTAAGATATCTAATTGCTAGATAAGACTGCCCAGGACTCCATCCAGTTTGACCCTGAAAAGCTCCAGAGATGGTGCATACACAACTTCTCTGGGCAACCTACTCCCGTGCTCCAATCTCGAGTTTGCTCCATCTAATCTAAAATTCTCATCTTTTAGTTTAAAATCATTACCTCTTGTCCTATCAGACCATGTAAAAAGTTGATCCCCCTCCTGTTTATAAACCCCCTTTAAATACAGGAAGGTCACAATCAAGTCCCCTGAACCTTTCTCTTTTTTACTTAACAGGCCCAGCTCCCCCAGACTTTCTTCATTGGAGAGATGCTCCAGCCCTTTGGTCATCTTCGTGGATTTTCTCTGGACCTGCTCAAGCAGATCAATGGCTTTCTGATGTTGGAGATCCCAGGCACAGATACATTACTCCAGAAGGGACAAGGACAGGTGGAGGGAGGCAATCACCTTCCTCACCCTGCTGCCACCCCACTTTTGATTCAACCCAGGATACAGTTCTTCTGAGCTGGAAGTGCACATTGTAATTTCCTAGTTGTAGTACCATGTGACCCAACTTAAAAGAACAGGAGCAAACGGTAGTCCTATAGCTTTATCAGACCTGGTAGAGTCTTCTTGATGTCACGGATGTTGGCTCCCAGGAGCAGCAAATCTTTCTAAAGGGATTATCTGGGTGGCAAATGGATGCACCACTGCCTCTCAGAAAGGAGTGCCCAGTTATTAACACCTTTTCCTTTTTCATTGTGGAATGGTTCTAACTTGGATCCTCGGCTGAATCAGCTTAATGTAGATGCTACTTCCTGTGTCTGAACTGTTAAACATACACTCTCCTCTTTCCAAATCCTAATTCTCTTATCTTGGTTAAGAGCACTTAAAGAGCAAGGGGATAACTCATTTTGCTCTGAACAGAGACAAGGGCTTTTATGTTGATCAACCATAGAGGGGAAAAACATGAAACTGTTGGTACTGTCTGCATTTGTTCAACTGCTAAGTTATCTCTCTGAGTTAATCTGCATGGACAGCCATGTATACATTCATTGTGTATACATTCAGATGCCTGCTGGGAATACATGCTCAGCTTGGGAGTGGGGTTGCAGCAACATTAGATTCAGCAACTTCTAACACTTATGACCCATGGGACAACTGTACAATTTAAGTGTTATTACCTTCCTTTGAAGAAAGACTGTACAAATATTTTATAAATTGTTTTTTCATAGAAGCTGAGGAATCTTTGCTAACCAGACAATATCACATGTAAATTATGACTTCAGAGACTTTGAGGTAATTTGTAGCTGGTCAAAATGCACATGCAGACAGGAAGAGAGGTTTCAGATTTAAAGGTGCTAGTTCTCCAGGGGCCCAGTCCACAAGGGTCTTAAATAGTTCAATTGTACACCGGGGGCTGAATGTAGATATCAGTTACTGGGGAATACAGAATATGATTCATAAGATGATTCATCATTCATTCATATGAGTGGGTATTTGTAATAGAAAAACTCATCTTTGAAGACAGCATGAAATCAACAACTAACATGAAGCCTAATTCTAGAAATGTTTATGTACTGTCCATTTTAATTTCTAATAGCTTTGTATAGAACTTGAGATCGGTAGCTCTCTGACCTCAGACTTACAAGTTGTCATTGTAGGAGGATGCACACCTATTTGATCCATTTTCTGTCATGTTGATTATGATTAACTCTTTCCAGGCGAGTATAGTTAGTTTTCCGTATAAGCTGCGCAGTTCCTAAATCTGTATGCATACAAAGATTTTTTTCTTGGATATTCTTCCCATTGTTTTCCCTAACTAGTATAAATAATTCAAGCTCAAACTACTTTTTTTTTTTTTTTTTTTTTTTTTGTATTAGGAACATTTAAGAGAAAGCTTCAAGATGTCTGAAAAGCCTAGATACTCAAGGGATTCTTTAATCTTCATCCAATCCCTCTGAGATACAAGCAAATAACCTACATCCCAAGTACAATGCACCATAATTCCCAGATGAATACATTATTTTATGAGCTTACACCCAGAGTGACAATTTTAGTGCACATAAAAAAATCATGGTTGAAGAGCTCTTGAGACCCACCCTACATTTTTCTTTCATGAAATTATTGCAATGAGAATACACAGCTATATCCTCCTCAGACTTTCCAAAAAAAGGATTTTTAAGGATGATTTCTACAACAGATACTCTCTGCACAGAATTGCTTTATTAGTTCTCTAGCACACTTTTATCAGCCTCCTCCTGAGAGCAACTCTATTACCATTTCTCTTTGGAGCAGCACAACCTTTCCCTATAATCCTAAGGTCATACAACCCAGTTTAGTGCTTAACTGTTAGATGGTGTGTCTTTGAGCTGAGTCTACACCCTACCAATGAAGTAACCTTATCTTTAGAGGATGGATAGTTTGAAAGGTCTTCTCTTTCCAGTCATTTCTTTATATAACTCATAAGAGTGGGAAAGCTTATACATGTCTTAACATACCCACCTTCAGAAAAGTGGCAAGAATGCTTATAAGGTAATTTATTTCAGTTGGATATTACCAGGAATTTTCAAAGAGAGAGTCAGAGTTAACTATCAGAGTTAACGTCAGATTGGCTATCTCTAAGTGGTGACTTTTGCATTCCTCTTTCAGACTGCCAGACTGACACCAGAGGTGACATATATTTGCCACTTTGTGGTCCTTTCATCTCGCCTTGATGTGGATGTGATTACACCTTGAATTTTTTTTTTGTCACGGTGTTCATAGGTTATTGTCTTTTTAAAATTTTTATTTGGTGTTTTATGCAGTCTCTAAGCTGTCTATCATTTTTTGGTCAGGCACATTTCTCCCTTGTTGCTTTTGATAAGATAACTTATTATTTTGTAGCTTTTATTGTCAACATAATAAAATGAGGATGTCATTCTGATAGGAGATTGAGCAGAGAAGGAGGTCCTAGTTTCTGGCAGACCTACCATAAAATTTGGGAATACGATCCTTGGTACTCTCAAATTCCTGTTTCTTTCAAGGAATTAGAAACAAACTCAGTTCTCTTTATGTCTTCTTAAACATACTTACCAGACAGTAAAAATCAGATTTCAGCAAATCATTTGGTATCCATTTTTCTTTCTGAAAATGAGTTCAAATCATCTAAGATATAATATTTTGAGATAAATTACAGATTTCAAGTTGAATATGAGTCAGTAGTATTCCCTGGTAGGCAAAAGGATGAATGACATCCAGGGGTGCACTAAGCACAGCATTAGCAGGTAGCTGGACAAGTGAAGTTGTTTTCCTTCTGTGCTCTATGCTGATGCAATCTCAGCTCTAGCACTATGTGCACTTTTGGAAACCACAACAGAAGGAGGACATAAACTATAAGAGAGTGACAGAGGAAAAGAGGAAAAGCAACCTAGTTTAACAGCATCAAGTATTGACTCCAGAAAATGTTTTTTTAAGATGAATTAAAGGTGGTCCAGAGCTCCACAGTGACTGTAAAAATCAGATTAATTTCAGCCATTTTGTTTCCTTCTGTTGTCTTGCTAGATGGACTGAACAGAAAGAATTCACAACTTCTGATTAAACAACTTTCTGCTCTCTTAACTTTTATAACTCAGAAATTATATGTAAAATACAGTTTAAACTGTGTTTAAATCTCATGTTCAATGTATTCTCCACAGAATGTAGAATATCCCGTGATATTCTATTCGCAAGGACCATCAACTGCAACTTCTGGTTCCACACATAACCACCCCAAAATTAAAGCAAATATCTGGGAGCATTTTCCAAATGCTTCTTGAATGTTGGTGGGCTTGGTGCTGCCCCTTCTTTGGTCACTCTCTAGTAGTTTTATGTCCTTATATTTTGACAAATTAACCTGCATATGGTACTCAAAGTTGCATCAGCACAGAGCGGGACAATCCATTTCTTCACCTAGCTGGCAGTGGTGAGCTCGATGAACCCCAGTGCATGGCTTGCCCTTTTAGTTGTAGTTTCTGCAAACAGTAATTACAGATTTTCTATCCTGCATTTCAGAAAAGTAGGGAGTGCAGTTCCATATCAGTTCATTTGCATAATTTTTTTCTTCACTTTCATTGTTTACTATGTGACATTATTCAGGTTTTTCTCCTAAATCAATAATATCAAGAATAAATATTCACTTAAAATGAACTCTCACTGATAACGCACATTAGTAGTTCTTTTATGCAGTTATATATTCAGCCACTGGAGCGCTTGATATTTTTCACATTTTTCAGATCATTTATAACGCTGCCAAAAGGATATTTCTAACTTCAGATGATGAGCAAGCCTAAGGGCTTAATAACAGCAAGCCTGCAAACAAAAATTAGCACACTGTTAAGTGCATGCTTGCGACAATTTAGAACTATGGTGAACCAACAGTTACTCATTAAAGACAATGTCAATATGTAAGACATTTATAAAGGTTTCACTATATTTTAGGTGAAAGTCTAGCATAACTTTGCAGTTTTTTAAATAGAAAAAAATTAATTTCAGAAGTTCTTAGTGGATTCAAAAAATCCTTGTTTAATTATCTCTAAATTTTCACTAGTTTTTGAAACATTTTTTCTGTACTTTATTATCATGAAAAATAAATAAACAAGTTGACATTTTAGCTAGCAGATTGATATTTATGCATTTTTCTTTGATAGCTTCTGCATAGTTTTAAAATCAATCTGTTCAATTCTATTCTTTCAGTATAAAATATATTTAATTATTATACTAATATTGAGATTTTAACGTATTTACATTTTGAACCTGATCCATTAAACCCATATAATTTATTAAAGTGGATGGAATTTAAATTTAATATAGCAGTTCATATTTTCATAACAATTACACTGTACTTTAGATCAGCTAACCTGTTCTTCTACATACCTAAGTTCCACTGTCTTCCTCTGTACTGAATCGCAGAATCACAGAATCACAGAATGGCCAGGATTGGAAGGGACCTCAAGGATCATGAAGCTCCAACCCCCCTGCCACAGGCGGGGCCTCCAACTTCCCCATTTAATACTAGACCAGGTTGCCCAAGGCCCCCTCCAGCCTGGCCTTGAACACCTCCAGGAATGGGGCATCCACAACCTCTCTGGTCAGGGCAGCCTGTTCCAGCACCTCACTGCTCTCTCTGTAAAGAACTTCCCCCTGACATCCAACCTAAATCTTCCCTCCCTCAACTTAAAACCATTTCCCCTTGTCCTGCTGTTATCTACCCTTTCAAAGGGTTGATTCCCCTCCTGTTTGTAGTCTCCTTTTAGGTAATGGAAGGCTGCAATTAGGCCAACCCACAATGGGTGGCAGAACATTTAAGCACTGGCAGAAGCATTTGGCAGAAGCCACCTGGTTGGTGTGAGAATCCTTCTTTGTCTTTTTGCTCAAAGTTTGCTTCCTGAGGTATTTCTTGAGATAAGACTGACTTGTCTAGGAGATAAATGATGGGTGTTGCTGTGCGGCAAGCAACATCACTGTGTGGACAATTTTAGCTGTTTGCCTCCAGAAGAGAATGCTCAGGACAGTTTACTGGCGGAAGATCTGGTCTGTGATCGAATAACTTCGGCTTGCTATGGGAAACAGGGGGATGATGCCATTGTATCCTGTGAAGTCAAGATACAAGTTGGCACCTCCCTGCTCTCTTTTTTTCTGCTGGCAAGGTGAGGAAGATAGGAACAAAGGAGTTTCTGCTGAGATCTCAAAGCCAGAAGCTGCCACTCCAAGGAGAGGTGATTCAACCACTTTGGATCTGAGCTGTCACTCCAAAGACAGCTGACTCAACCACTTTGAAGGCATTGAAAAGGTGCCATCATCACCATGGTCATGGTTGTCATTGTTGTGATCACCATCGTCAACAGAAAAACAATGCCCGACTACCCACCACTACTGAAGATAAAGAACTGAACTACAAACCACGCTGGATCCATGGTGCTGACTATCTCCCTCTTGCTTCCTATAAAGACTCCTTGCTTCCTCTTTCCTATCTTTTCTCTCACCTTCCTTTCCTTCCCCATTACCCTAACTCATAATAGCATCTGTTCTCCCCTTCCTCATCTCCCTAATTAACATCTGTAGTAAACTGGCCATACCAACATTTGAACCATTCTTAATCTCACACTGGGTATACAGATATAAAAAGAACCTCCTCTCCCTCCTATAAATTGAAGCAAGACAGTTGGTCAATACCAGAGGATCTATCAATCATTATAGTCCTACCCAATCCAGCTCCCTGCATACCGTAGAGGGAAATATAGTCCCTGTAGTACATGTAAACAGCATTTTGGGAAAAGCAGTTTGGGTCCTTCCAGCTCCCGGAAAGAGCAAACCTCTCCATGGTGCTGTTTTTGCCCAGGGTCCACTTGGTGGGTGATGGAGAAAAACAGGGATGTTCAGTGTGTACCACAAGGAAATTTGATGTTGGGGGAGTGCAGTAAGTAATTCTATGTACATATATGTATATATGTACGTGTATGTAATGCATTTTAATCATTGTTTGTTTGTATATATGTATATGAATTAAGCATGATGTAGTGATATAGACTAAGGGGTGGAATGTCATGGTCTTTTGTTTTTTGTTTTTTTGGTTTTCGGTATTCCACATCATAACATCATGTAGTGCATTGGGAGTTAAAGTGTTAATTCTCCAATTCCAGGTAGCTATCCCTATATATTATGAAAGTCATGGGATCTGACCCTTCCAGGTGGAGCGGTCTCTTACTGCCTGGCAGTGGATGCTGGAGGGTGGTTTCCTAGCTGTTCCAAGCTTTTCAGGTTTTCCTTGGTGTCTGGAACTCTCTCTCTCCTATTTTATTTGATTTATTTGATAGTCTCAATTCCAATTAGATTGTATTATATTGTGTTATCTTGCATTCCGATATCATAGTAAAATAAGTTTTCTCCCATAGATCATTGTCGCTGTTTTTTTTCCCTCCCTTGACTCCAGCTCCAATCTCCCAGTCCCTTTTCCCATTCCCTTCCATTCTGTGGGGCCGAGGGGGGCAGGGGCCCCCTCTCATGGACATAGATTGATCTAGTTAACTCTGTGACAGTGTGCAAAAACTCTTTTACAAATGTGTTTGGTGATTTCATAAATGGTAGAAGTCACATGTATTCACATGTAAAATGTTGCATTTTGTTCATATACTAAGGTTTTTGTGGTGAGCAACCATAACAATGATGTCTAGTGAGATGTGCCCATCTTACACAGTGTCAATTCCAACCATCTCCAAAATGGACCTGCAGCTGACCAAGTCTGAGCACATTACAATGACACTGCCTCAGTGATAATGTATTTGAGATTTTTTTTTTTTTTTTAATTGTGCAGCAGATATGTGATAGAGGAATGAAAAACTGTGGCAGGAAACAACCTTGCAGACACCAAGGTGAAAGAAGAAGGAGGGAGAGGAAAAGCTCCAAGCAACAGAGAAGACTGGAAAAAATCTGGAGCCTGTGGTTTCCATGCTGGAGTAATCACCTACTCTGCAGCCACAGAGGACCCTACTGTTCAGCAGGTGGATGTGTCCTGAAAACTCTCAATAGAGCAAAATTGTATCTGGAACTGCAGCCTGTCCTGTTCAGGGTGGAACTGAGAACTGTTGGGGAAGCTCTGAGAGATCAGCCAAGATAAACCCATGACAAATATAAAATATTCTCTTTCTAGAAGACACTTAACTTTGGAACAGATGTATGAACACACATACATAAAAAGATTATATCACAATCAACATGATTGCTAAACAATTTCATCTTTTATTTGATGCATTTACCCTTGTGACTCCATGTGATTCCTGTCAATCTGAAATAGTCATCACTAAAATAATATTCCAACTTTGCATAATTCTTTGTGATTTTTAATACAATATTGGTATTGGTACCTGAATTGATTAATTAAAAATACTTATTTTGTTAGTATTAACAAAATGAGGAGATATTATGTCATCATTATCTCTAATATGTCCAGCATTTCACGTGAAGAATCTGACATTCCAAAGCTCCTAAAGTTTATTCTGCTGACTATTAAAGATGAAAAGTCTGTATCTTTTTCATTTTTCTTTACAAGTAATATTGGCTGAGGATTTCACATAACAAGTCCTGTAACTGCAGAGTAAACTAGATCCTCTTAAATGACATTCCTCAGGGGAAGTAGAATGTGCAAATTAAATGATCATCCCAATTACAAGAATCTCATGGGGATACATTGTGCTGGTGTGGTTTATAATCGTTTTCATTTCATGGATTGATTAAAACAAGAAACAGCATCAGCTCCCCATCTCAATTATCAAATAAAGGTGACTTATTTTGAACCCATACAAGGATTCCTTCTAGTACATGTGATAAAAGTAGTGGAACTGATTGTACAGTATGTCAACATAAAAAATAACATTTCTATTTCAGTCTGGCTCAGATGAATTCTTTATGTTTTGCTGATGAAAACTTCATTGACAAAGTAATGTCTTTTAACATCAGAGAAGGGATTAGGCATTGGATTCCTACAGCTAGAGCTATTTAGTCTTGAATGAGACCAAAACTCAATATATTTTAAAGAGAGGGTGAAATCAATGACAAAAATCACGAAACTTCAGTGAAATTAGAAAATCAGAAAAAGCAACAACGAACAAAACCAGAATTACATAATTACAGAATTTTTTCCTAAAGACAGAAGTAAGCCATAAGACTTATTTATCTGTCTGTGAAGAGATTCAGAAGAACTTCACACTCTTAGGGAAAAGCTAACTAAACCTACTAAACAAATATTAAATAAGTTGTTTGTATGATACTATTTTACTGTATCTTTTGAAAATCTGTTGGCGATTAATATTCTAAAATTTGCTGAATTTAAAAAGTGAGTTTATTATAACCCATTTCAGATGTTT
Source organism: Perdix hodgsoniae (assembly GCA_035772895.1). Classification (NCBI taxonomy): domain Eukaryota; kingdom Metazoa; phylum Chordata; class Aves; order Galliformes; family Phasianidae; genus Perdix; species Perdix hodgsoniae. The sequence continues at coordinate 31,743,599 of JAPSGF010000004.1, forward strand.
CTTTCCAGTGTGTTACAGAATACCTAATATACTAAGTCCTTGTTCCCAATAGAATCAGTATTTAACACCAAATAGGTAAATCAGATATCTTAAATTCCACAATTCAAACTATCTTGTTGAGGTCAGCAGAGAAGTATACACCAGTCTGCTTTATCATGATTGTATAGTAGACACTCAAAACATTCTGCAAACTTTAAAACTCAGCATTAGAGAAAACTCCAAACAGCAACAAAAAATAGAGTATCTTTAAAACAAGTCAAGAACTGATCAGAAGTTCCTCTAAGTAACACATATTTCCAGTTTTAAACTCTGTACTTACTTTAAATGACTTTTAATCTGATTCATAGGTTACCTTAATGATCTCTAATGATCTTCAAAATTTCGACTACAAACATGTTGGTGGATTAAATAAAGATATTTTATTTACTTTTTCTTTAATAAATTATATATATATGCGTATATGACTACAGATATTTATAGTTACTTTCTGATGACTGTATATAAAAATTCAAATAGAATCTGTATCAACAATGAATATACAACTGTATGAATAAAATGGAAAAGACAATCAAGAACAAAGATATATTATATAAACAAGGATAAATATTTCACTAATATTTTGAGCATGCAAAAATCAGTAAAACTTTGAAGTAAGGTAGAACTGATACACAGAAATGTGGTTGCAAAGTCCAGATTCATGAATGACAATATGGTGAATATGCAGTAAGCATACAGAAGAAAGAATGATTTAGAAGAAATTATGAAAGAAAATCCTGTCTACAAAAGAGCCTTCTCAACTTCATAGCACTAGCATTCCGCAGAAACTCTGTAAAAGCAGGAAGCATTATGGAAACCTCACATTACATATCCTAACACATTTATTTGTAGAGAATAATGACCTCTTATTTATGACCCCTTATCCATACCCCTTCTACATATAACTATCATAGTTTTGTGGTAACTTTTTACCATCATTACAAGCTGTGGTATCTTCTTTCCCAGTTTTCCATCCCTTCCTTGTCTTCTTTTTCTTTTTTTCTTTCCCCCTTTTTTTTCTTTTTCTTTTTCTTTCTCTTTTTCTTTCTCTTTTTCTTTTTCTTTTTCTTTTTCTTTTTCTTTTTCTTTTTCTTTTTCTTTTTCTTTTTCTTTTTCTTTTTCTTTTTCTTTTTCTTTTTCTTTTTCTTTTTCTTTTTCTTTTTCTTTTTCTTTTTCTTTTTCTTTTTCTTTTTCTTTTT
>JAPSGF010000004.1:31745233-31759052 GCA_035772895.1 Perdix hodgsoniae
CTCTTCTCTTCTCTTCTCTTCTCTTCTCTTCTCTTCTCTTCTCTTCTCTTCTCTTCTCTTCTCTTCTTTCTCTCTTCTTTTCTTTTCTCTTCCTCTTCTTCTTCTTCTTTTTTTTTTTTTCCTAAAGCTTCTTTAGAAGATCCTCCTTTTCACAGAATCCATGAATAACTTCTCATGCTTTTAGCCCTCAGCAGTTTAATGTTCCTTTCTATTCCCAAGGGTTACAACCTGTTCTTTTTATCCCTTATATTTTATCTGTCTGTACAACCACTGCTTCTAGCACCATTTTTTTCTAACATAGTTGCTTATGCTTGTATAGTCTTCTTTGAAATGTTATGTTATCAGCTAAACGCAGCTTCTAAAATTTCATTTTCTTTTCTCTGCAGGTATCAAAATCTATTTAAGTAGTGCATTACAAGGTCTTCACCCCTACAGTAAGTTTCTTTAACTTTCATGAATCTTAAGGGAATATTTTCAGCATGGTGAATGAAGAATTATTTTTACAATTGTTATTACTGCTAAGGGAAGCTGTGGAGAGATTTCCTACACCTCACACTCTCAGTTTACACTTTGATGTCTAGGACATGCTTCAGGTCAAATAATAGATTTTAAAACATTTTAATTGAAAAAAAAAAAGAAAAAAGAAAAAAAAAAAAAGAAATACATGTATGATTTCTTAAACTCACATTAACTTTGATTGATTTCTTAATTTATAAAACAATGCAAAAAATCACATAACTGAAAACAATACCAGAAAGAAACTTCCCAGCATTTATTTCTGACATGTAACTAATAATAATGTGTACTGGCCTACAAACTCTAAAGTCAATCTAACTTTTGCAAACTTTTCTAAAGATATCTTCATTTTTTATATTTAGTGCAGACATCCATTTGATTACTTGATATTTCACAGAATGCTTTCTTCTGTGCTAGAAAAAAAAATATTAGTTACGAACTTTTCTTCATAAAGGCACGGTATTGCCTTATGTTTATTAGAAGCCAGAATTTACAAAAATATTTTAAGAGAAAGCATTTAAATGACTGAATGGAGACAACTTTTGCTGTTGCTGTTTCTAGAAATAACTAACACTAAATATAAAACTTCCAGGGTATGATTACAGAAATATTGTACTGTCTAATCTCAGAAAATCTTTCACATGTGGTTTAAGCGTATAATTTGTCAGATTATTCAGTTTTAGAATCTTGTTAAAGCAATTGTGGATTAATCTCTTTCAATTAGCAGCAACATTATATACATGCAAAAAACATACTCTTTTAACATGGAATTTTATAAGCCAGCTTCCCTAGCTGTATTTAATGCCAGCAGTGGCATAAGAAGAAATATGAAGAGTATGCTACATTCTTAAACAGAAGTAGCGAGTCATTCAAAACTGTAAAACATTTGCTGAAGTTATAAATTATAGGGGCATCATTTCACATACTTAAGTGACAAAAATAAAAACACTTATTACAAGAAAATTGCTTAGTGGGGAAGAAAATGACAGAGAACGGTACAGCTTATATTCTCATACTTGCTATTTTCCCACTCAAGTACAACTATTCTTACTTTCTGAAAAGAAAAAAAAGAAAAATAATAATAATAAATAAATACTAATTATTTTATTTTATTTTATTTTATTTTATTTTATTTTATTTCGAAGTCAAATGTTCATGAGAATTTTTCAGTTTACTATAGCCGTTGTCGCATTTTTGTTTTTGTTTTCAAAATAATGCCTACTCAGTGTTATAATGCTGGATTTCAATTGCGAGTAGCTGGCAAGTACTGGCAGTTTATCTCACCATCACCTGTTCCTGCCACAATGAGAGGTGAAAGTGATTTATATGAATTTATAATTCCACAAAAAATGCAACTACCATGGTATCTATAGAAACTATATACCTTCTGGATGATGGATAATGCCAAGTTCCTGGGAATGTTTTATTCTCCAGCAATGACAGAATTAGGGAAATGCCAAGAGGTTCACAATGCATATTTTCCTTTGAGGAGTAGCCATGAATGAGGAGGTAGAAAAGGCTGTCTTTTCACATTGCAAGCTGTATCATTTCACAATTACTAAAATATTTATCCCAGATGCTGTGCTGTTTTTGGCATGTCTGCCATGCCTACGTCTACCTACTCTGCCATCTCTCAAGGTGCAGTACAGGATTATGACCCTGGGTTGGAAGGGACCTCAAGGATCATTATGTCACACATTTAATTATTAGCATAATAAAATTAGTGCCTTCCAACCCAATGTTGCCCAATGAATAATTTTCATAAATTCAGAAAATAATATAATTTAATAATTCTAAACCTACTATCTTATACTTACCATATATTTTTCCATTTTTGTTATTACTATTATTTAAAAGATGAAGAGTGAGTCAAATTCACTGTATAAAAGTCTCACAAATTAAAATATATACCAGGACAAAATTTGATTGATGATCTTATGTGATATGTGACTGGCAAAGAACTAAGTAGTGTTCAAGGCACCTTCCAACCTTAGCCATTGTATGGGTCTATGACATTATATGAATCTATGACTTACTTTCTATTTTACAGGTAAGTCTTCTAAAAGAAGCTGAAACATGATGTACAGTTATCTGTCCAAATAGACGTATTTAACAGAAAAAAAGTTACAAAAGAAAAACAAGGTCTCAGTGAAATAGAGAAGCAGAAAATAATTAGGACATTCTTACACTATTTTCAGGATACACATCTGTAGAAAAATGTAGATGTATGTTACAAGAATTTGTTAAGCTTTACCAAGGCACCCACATCATCTTTACTAGAGAATGTCTGTGTGATGGGTGCATCCAACATGACAGCCAACTATGAATCATTGTATTAAATTATTTAGAATATGTGAAAAAAATCTGGTTAATAAATAAGATTAGACAGTCTTTGAATGAAGTTGAATTTTGAATCAGTAATGTTTTCATCTCCATTTTAGCATATCTGTTCATTTGAAATCTGAAAAATACTAACATACATTTGAATGGCTTTCCTTTCAGTTGCTACAGGAATTCATCTCTACTCCAGTGTAAGCTGTGAGTCAATTTCATAATTCATACTCTGATATATATAAAGAAAGTCTATGAAGACAGATTTTCAATCCACATTCAGATTTTGGTTGCTATACTATGATCTTTCTCTGGAAATTCACCTTTTAAAAAAATCACAATGATATAGTATCTTTTGTTTTAGAAAATCTCTGTCATAAGTTTCTACTGTTCTATAATGATCAACCTTATGAATGGGTGAGAAGAAAAGGCTCTGAGGAGACATTATTGCGGCCTTCCAGTACATGAAGGGAACCTATAGGAAAGCTGGGGAGGGACTTTTTAAAAGGGCATGTTGTGACAAGATGAGGGGAAATAGTTTTAAATTAAAAGAGGGTAGATTTAGACTAGATATCAGGAATAAATTCTTTACTATGAGGGTGATGAGACACTGGAACAAATTTCCCTGTGAGACTTTGAATGCCTTCTCCATGGAAATATTCAAGGCCAGAATAAACGGGACTTTGAGCAACCTGTTCTAGTGGGAGGTATCCCTGCCCATAGTAGGGGCTGGAACCAGATGACGTTAAAGGTCCCTTCCAACCTAAACCATTCTATGACTCTATGAATAAGACACTTTTTATTGCTAAAAGGAGTAATACCAAAAATAAAGTAAAAATTATTCATCATCTACAGGGTTAGTAGGAAAAAATTGTTTGAGGTTAAAATATCAAGCATGGCATAACAGAGTATAAGAGAGGAATTGTTCAATTCTCCCTGCTCTTCTTTAGTGGGATTAAGCACACTGAAAGTCCCTACACATGGAAATGTGTAATGGCTCTTTCTACTGATCTGAAGACAGAAAGATTAGAGAAAGGCAAATGAGAGAAAATAGTTGCTTAGAGGTTTGATGTGTATTGATGAAAGCTTGTCTTCAACGACTAAGCTTCATAGAAATACAGTGTGATCTAAGAACTGCATCTGCTCATGATCTTATGTCCTTATATGATATGTGGAGAGTTCCAGGACTGTTTTTCTCAGTTTCTCAATATTTTACAAGAGGAGAATTGTGTTAGAGATATTCAGATATGTTGCAAAGGGTGAAATTCAACTTGGGGAGAGGATATTCAAGAGTGGGCAAATAAATTCATATTGTTTTATTACCAATAAAGGTTTTATCCCAACAATATATTCTATAATACAGAATAATATAGCAGCTACCAACTGCTACAGATGAGATTCCAGACCCTGGTTTAGATGCCTTCATTTTAGTGGAATGTCTGAACCCTAAGGTTAGTCATACACAGGCTATGATTCAGTTGACCAGTCTTTTATTTCAGATATTCTTGCTGTCCTTTCTGGTTTGTATCTGGTAGAAAGAACATGACCTCTCCACTGCCCCGTTTTTACATCTTCTAGATCTGAATAGGCATTGTTGATGTCTTAAGAATATCAGAATAATAACTTTGAAGTTTTGCGCTTTAATGACTAATTGGAATACATTTTCCTGGTTTTTTTTGTTTGTTTGTTTGTTAGATTGATTGATTGATTTTGTTGTTGTTTGCTTGTTTATTTGTTGGTTTTTTTTTTTTTTTCTCCAAAAACTTTTTAAGGACAGATGAAAACAAGCAAACAAACCAGTTAAGCCTCCTGACTGAAGCTTCTTCATTTTGCAGTTCCGATTTTTCTCTTTTGCGAGTCTTACTTCATTGGCTGACTATTTGCTGAACTCTAAAATATACAATTTTCTAATTTTAAAATCAAATCAATTATAGGAAAAATCCTGTATTTCTCTGCTATTCATAAAGAAAATTTAAAAAAAGAACAAATGTCCCACCCCAGACACATGGAGCGGTCTCCCACTTGGGGGTATCTCTGAAAGTCCTCCAGCTTTATAGTTCCCTTTGTATGTGGTTTGCCATGTTAAACAAGGGGAGGATGAACTGTATCAAGGTGTGCAGACTGAGATAAAAGCAAGTATATGAAAAACACATTACTTTGCAGAAAAAGAGAGAGGCTTCCAATGATTCCTTAAGACCTTATTTTCAGTTCCCAAAACTGTGTGGGACTGTTTGTATGTTAATCATCTCATGGTTTCATGGTCTTTTTTCCAAAGGCAGGACTTTCTCTTTTCCTTGGCAACTTCCAGTCATAGATCAGGCCCTTGACAAGAGTACTAGGCTGCTCTCTGGTCATACACAATCTCTCCCCTTCTTCATCAGGCTATGTTTGGACCATAGTCCACAAGTACAAGCTTTTCCAGTCAGATGCTTCCTTTTCCTAAATGTTTGTTTACTGTGCACAGGTTCACTATACAATAGAAAATGAGCACTTTTGACAGTTTTGTGGAAATAAACCAGTTCTCATAAGGTTTTAAAACATACCATCACTAATTTTTATCAATCAATAAGATTTAATTGAAGCAAGGAACACTGTAGCACCCATAAATTTTATTGCTGGAGGCATTAGATATCAGACAAGTATCTCAGGTTTAGCAATATCAGAAAAAAAAGTAGTTTGCCCAGTATCTCGCTCCAATTTATAGGAGAGAGAGAAGGTTCTGTATATCTGGTGTGAGATTAAGAAACAATGGTTCAAATGGTGGTCCGACCAGTTTATTATAAATTCTAATCAGGGAGATGGGGAAGGGGAGGACGGACACTATTATGAATTAGGGTAATGGGGAAGGGAAGAAGAGCAACAGACAAGATAGGAAAGAATAAGCAAGGAGTCTTTATAGGAAGCAAGAGGGAGATAGTCACCACCATGGATCCAGCGTGGTTTATAGTTCAGTTCTTGATCTTCAGTAGTGATGGGTTGTCAGGCATTGATGTTCTGTTGATGATGATGGTGATCACAGCAATGATGGCCACTTTTCAACGGTAGTACCAATTTATTTATAAGTGGTTGAGTCAGCTCTCCGTGGAGTGGCAGCTTCTGGCTCTGGGATCTCAGCAGAAACTCCTTTGTTCCTATCTTCCTGGCCTTGCCAGCAGGTAAGATGGAGCAGGAAGGCGCCAACTTGTATCTTGCCTTCACAGGATACAATGGCATTATCTCCCAGTTTCCCATAGCAAGCTGGAGTTATTTGATCACAGGCCAGATCTTCCGCTGGTAAACAGTCCCAAGCAATCTTTTCCGAAGGCAAACAAAGAAATGCTTTCAAATGTAAAATTGTCCACACAAGTGATGTTGATTGCCACACCCATGGGCAACACCCATCTCTTATCTTCCAGAGTCTTAGAAGAAATACCTCAGAAAACAAGCTTTGAACCAGAAAGCAAAGAAGGATTCATACACCCAGGCAGGACACCTGATCTGAGTTCTTACATTTAGTGATCTTGTGTATACAGAACCCATGAAACTAAGAAAATCTGTTCTTGCTTGAAAATGAATCCCAGGTTTTTCTCATTATCTTGGTCAGTTTTCTGCAGCTTAGCATCAGATCAGAAATCTGTCTTTGTGACTTACTGTGCAAGTACTGAAATCCAGCAGAGCATCTTTTCTCTCAGGAAACACCTACTTGGTGTCCCTTTAATTACTAATGATAGAATTTAAACAGCTGAGTACTTCATTCATATGGTTTTGCTGATTGCTTATTGAAATTATTCCCTAAAAAAAAAAAAAAAAAAAAAAAAAGTACTTGTAAAAATTGAAATATGCATTGTATTGTATTGATAAAAATAAACACATTTAAAAACTATGTTTCTAGATCATAAATGGCTGTGTAATCATTAAGCAGCAGCTTTCGAAAGGCTTTTTCCCCCCTTTTTCGATGAAAAGAACTGACATTTTTCATTCTAGTCACACATGTAATATTTTCAGATGACACCTGCATTATCTTCAAAGATGACTCTGTTCTAGAGAGCTGAGAGCTTCAGGTAAAAAAGCCTGAGCTTGGCAGAAAAGTCAGTTTGAAGTACTTTGGATTTTTTCCCAGATCTGTTATATCTTTCATGCTTTATAGGGACATCAGCATTTTATACCTTAATATTTATTCTAGAGAGGAAGTAATTCTCAAAGCAAAATATACAGTGATATCTATAAATTGGTGACTTTGCCAAAGAAGAAAAAAAAAAATCCTATACAATATATATATAGTATGGGCTGAAAGAAATATCTAATTGTCTATTGACAAATAGATATTTTTAATGTGAAGGTGGGAGGCTGGAAGGGGGACCATAAGATGGATTTTTAGATGTTTCATTAAATTTTATAAATATTTTACACAATTCTCACTGAATTCTGATAAGAAGTTATGGAAAATTTTGCAGAATGCAAATGGAGCAGTGAGCTCTCATCTTGTTCCACGCCTGTTATTGTCTGATAATACATACATCAGACCTCTTGCAGGTAACCAATCACCTACCAACACCCCCCAAAAAAGTTAAAAGAAAATATAAAAAATACATAAATAAAAACATTACTGTCCTTACTTATGACTTCTGCAACATAATAGAAATTGTGACAGTACAGTAGCAGGATTAGAATTTGATTCCATTGATATTTGACAAGTTACGCCAAGGATCATGAGCTACATTAGCTGTAGTGACTAGTAATCTACTCTAGAGTCCTTCAAGAACCTCTAGGAAGTACATGAGACACAGGGATTTTTATGTTTAACACTTGAGTGCAGTACTATCTTTCTACATACATCTGACTACCTTTTAAATTGAACTTATCAGAGGGACAACTTATGACGAGTTAATGTGGTAATATTACTAATTATTCAATTTTGTTTTGAAATGAAGTAACAAATTACAGAAGTGGACTCAATAAAATAATTTTAGAAGTCTTTTTTTTCCTTCTTTATTTTCATACATTTCGTTCCTTTACAAGTTCTTTATCTCAGATAGTCTTTGTAGTTGTATAGACTGCTTAAGGGAACAATTTTACAACATGTTGCCAACTTTTAATATGGTCTTTAAATCCGAGAGACCCTCTGGAAGTATTTGTCTTATTTCTTTTACTGTAGAGGGAACATCGAGATTATCAGTTCATTGATTGAAGTTAAAAGAGAAGTATCCACAGTCTGACATCAAAACATGATCACATAGCTGAACCTTTTGAGAAGTTATGCTACCTCCATGAATATTGTAAATTGTATAGCCATATGAAGATCATTTTTATTTAATTTGCTATTGTAAAGATACTTAGAGAAGAACTGTTACCTTATTCCCTCATTTATACCTCTATTCGCATTCACAAATAATATCTCTTAACTTTCCTGTGAAGTTCTATCCAGCTTTCTCTGGCTTGAAGCTGAGACATACATAGAGAGATATACAATAACAGGCAGTTCTTAAATCGAAGTACATAAACTAGAAATAATGAGTACAGAAAAAGGAAGGAAGGAAGAAGATAATAAAGTCAGAACATGGTTACTTATTATTTCCACTTGATTAATTTTGAATGCAAATGTTTTACAGAGACAATTCTAAAAAGTTTCAGCTTTTTCTTGTAAGTTTCCATCTTTTAAAATGATCTATAGCATTTCTACCAGAACCGTTAAACAGAACTTTACTCAACTGCTTATTACTATATACACTTTTTTCATAACTGGAAAAGTTTTATCTGGTTTCAGAAAAAAAAAATCATTTTATTATGATACATGTTACATATTAATATTTTGTTTTGGAACAAATTCCAGATGTATCTCCCAGTTTCCTTGTTTACAGAAGCTTGTCTTGATTCACAGAGAAGTTCTAAGGCAGAAAAACGAAGTTCTTTTGATTTGTGTCAAATGTATCATCAATACTTGATGGGATGGTCTGACAAAAAGGATTGATCTGTAGCAAAATGATGTTTTCCAGTGTATATTAAACATGAATGTGAGTTTTTATCACATAAATGTGTACAGAGTTGCCAAATAATACCTGCAGATAGCATCTGCTGGCCCCAATTTAGGACAGTCAGAAGATATAGAAGGTTGGCCTAGGACTGTCCCCTCATGTACTGATACATGTTAATTGTCCTCAGTGAACAGGCTAGTATGGAAGAAAACCATATGGCAGTAGGGTTCTAACAGTTTTACTATATGGGGCCTTTCCCTAGTTTTTATCCCACATGCAAAACATTTTTGTTTTACAGTCTGCAAAGCTGCCAAGAAGTGTGATTTTCCATAAAGTAATTATCTATTTTTTATCTATTTTTTCCCATTTGAAAGGCAGTATTAGATGATAAAAATCAGTTTACCTGAGATTTTGTTCAAGAACATACTACTCCCCTAACAACGGTGTATCAGAATTAGTAACAGCTCAGACTTCAGGCAGCGAGCCCTAATGTGTAATTAGGAAACAAATAGGAAGTCTTTTTCAGCTTCTTGGATGAGGGACCTTATATAGCTAATGGTGATACACTATGGCTATCTCGGCATCCTTTCCTCTGAAATTCACAAGCAGACCTGCAGGTGAAGGACTAATTATGGAAACTAGTAAGGAAACTAATGAGGAACTCATAAGAAAAATTCATGAAAGCTGAATTTAAGGAGGTTATAAGTTCTGGTGTTCCATACTATTCTGTGCTCTAATGGTGTAATCTAAGGTATAATATACTGATTTCCTCTTTTTAAGGATCAGCTCAAATATTGGGACTTTACAAAATGTATCAAGTAGTTACAGAAAATAAATTTATTTAATATTCAGAGATATGTTTTGTTCAGAGCTGGTGAATTAAGCCTCTGCATCTGGAGCATGTAATTGTTAAGTGTGGACTGGGATTTGGACTACAATAACATTTTATGCTGATACCATAAACTCTCAACTAATGGTTGAAGAAAAATGATTCTCTTAAGAGGGAACTCGCTTCATAAACCTCAGGGGCAGTTTGGACTTGAATTGTATCAAGAAGTTCAAGGCAAACTGAAACTGGATACCAAAGTATTACTGTGTCTGTTGGCATGTGGGATTAGCATCTCCAGGTTAGCTGTGTTTCTTTAGCAATTTATTTTTTTAATTAATTTATTTACTTATTTATGTTGATGACAAGAAAAGTTCACAATTATTTCTGGTAATAAGATGTTGAGAAGCCAGCATATTTGGAACAATTTGTGCTGTCAACTGAGGCTGTTTCTGACATTAAAAAACTGCCTTGTAGTCAAAAGTCCTTGGACTTGAAGAAAATGTAAGTTATATAAATGATTCTTCACAAGATAGACAGATGATCTACTGTGACAAAGAGAAGGTATCATCTAATCTGGAGGAAAAAAAAAAATATATATATATACAATAACTGAAGGCTACAGTGAGAATAACAAACAAATTTGCTTAAATAGTCAGAGAGGTCAGTCGGATTCATTAACAAGTCATGTGAGAGCAGTCTTTTACATGTGAATGAGAGATAAGTACATCACAAAAAAGATTCATCAGGTATTTGCTTTGCCTCTTGACACACCATTCTCTTAGTAGAATTATGTTTCATATGTCAGGATAGATACTGAGTAAGTAGGTACTTTGAGTTTTGAATTCAGTGCATAATCTAGATTTTGCTCTTGGCTCTTCTCTGTCTACTTATTTTGTTCTGTAGATACTTCTCTAGATGAACACATATGGATATATTTTATCTACTGCAAAGTAAATTTTGCTCAAAAGATGCCTCAAAGATGCATAAATATAATTTCCCCCCCTCCCTCCTTTTTTTTTTTTTTTTCAATTTCCAGCTCATGACAGTTAGGATTAATTAATACTTATATACAAAAAAAGATTTCTATAGAGTGGAAAATGACATTCATAATTATATCAAACAGATTATTTTCAGTATTATGGTTTCTGGCTTTATGCTATAAAATGATAAAAAGCAAACATTTTTATTATATATTTGCATTCAAAATTACATGCAGTACAGTAGAAAATTAATGTTAATTAATTAAATGAATTAACAACTAATTAAAATCTCATGTTTGGGATACAAGCATTAATTTTTCAGTAGAAGTTTTAGAGACTGATATTTTACCTTATGCTGGCATTTTTCAAACAATATAATTTAAAAGATTCATAGATTCACCATTAATGTACAGACACTTAATTTTAAGGACCATCTAAGTCACTGCAAAATATGCATACAAAAAGTCAATTTTTGGTATGGGAAAAAGAAATTCATATTTGTATATTAAGTACAATTTTGTGCTAATGTTCATTTTAGTAAAATGATAAATAAACATTTCAAGTATTTTTATTATATTGGGTAGAAGATTGAAATTTGAGGGTAAGACGTTTATACTGTCAGAGCTCGAGGTAATGATAAGAAATCACTCCTGCTTTTTCAAAAATGCAATAGTGTAGCTTCTTCATGCTCTACACATTGTGTGCATATAATACATGTACAGCAAATATCAGATCTCATTACATTAAACCTTCAAGGCTAGCTGCATAAAAATGTAAGGGAACTCTGAAATTAAATTATTTAAAATGTTTCACCAGCAAAAAAAGAAATACTGTAGCTCTTCATGCTATTAGAATGAACTGTTTTTTGAAAGTAGTTTGTATGAAAGATTAAAATATGCTATGGTAAAATGCAGAGTTTATTATCTCATTAGGTTACACACAAGTTTGTGTGAACAAATTCTTCCATGTTAACCAACAACTCTGTAGTAGTTAATTCTTCTCTGCAAGTAGTATTTCCAATATATTTTTTTTCCATGGAAAACACAACAGATACCATATAGCTGTCACAACTGCAGGAATTAACAACCCATCAACTCATTGTTCTCATATCCATTGTGTGTGGTCTTCAGAAATGTTCAAAAAGCACTGGTGGATGCCAATGTTTTTTGTTTGTTTGTTTGTTTGTTGTACGGGAGAAATTCAGTGTTGCACCTTTGCTTCATACTCATTTCCATGTCAGACACCACTTTCTGAGACTGTCCTTCTCCCACCATCTGTCACATGGCAACACAATGTAAAGGAAAATTTCTGAGAAGGTTCAGCTTCCACTGTCATACCAACAACATCCACCTCTGATGTTGTCGTGAGCCAATGTAATAAAATAGGAGGCCTTAGTTATGGAGCAGACATCTTATATTCAGTTATGAAAAAAAAAACAAAAACTTTGGAACTTACAACTTTGGAAGATTGTAAATTAAATGCTATTGTGGGTTATGACATGAAAAGGAAACAATTTCTGCAGGAGTAAAACAGGAGTTCATGCTATTTTACTACAATTGTTACTACAAGTACTTTAAATAAACTGCAAATCATATCACCACAGTTTAATGATATAACCGAAGTGTTTATATTATGAAAAAAAACTTCTCTCAGGTTATGTATACAAGAATAGGTTCAGAGAAGTTACGACAATTTTGAGTGGAGTTGAGGGTGCCATCATATATGTTGTACGCCATATTTCAGAAAACAGAGAGATGCAGGAAAAGTTTGTGGATAATTCACTGCTATCTATTTAGTCTTTCTTTGTTTACAGTGGTAAGGACAACAGTGTTTGTCTGTTAAGTGGGGCCTAAGGCATATACATGTACATGATATACATGAGAAGTAAGCATGACAAGTCATTTTCTCATATAGCTTTCCCAAATATTTTAGATAAAGAATAATTCTTGGTCATCAGTTAAAATTTTAGACAAAATTCAGTACAAAGGGGTATCGCAAAAGGATTTCTGTTTTGTTATTATCCATGAGATTATAATGATTTAAACCTCAACATTTCATATGCACGACTCATGCTACCAAAAAATGCCCTTCTCACTCACCAGCTCTTTTCTATAAATATCCTACCTTTTAAGATGACTGACACACATGAGAAATCCAAGCTAGTAGTGAAATTCCATTTATGGTCTCTTAAATTAAAGATATTCCTTTCTCTATTATGAATAGATCCAGAACCCAAAGCATTAGTTCAACTTCATCTGGTTTCTCCAAGATGGACTTAGAAACTAACAATAATGATCATAATATCATCAATTTCATCTTCAACCTTGCCTTCTGGGTGTTGTTCCTGTGGGGTCTTTATAATGCAGACAAAAATTCTTCTAATCTCTAAGAACAGAGAGGCTCTTTCTTCTAATATTTGTAAAGTAGGTTAGTCAGCAACAGGCATAAGTCAACAGGAATCAGTCAACATTTATCTACAATATTCCGAAGTCTGTTATTAAATTTATGGGCTACTTCTGCTACTCTGTTAGAACATCAGCTTTATAATCTTCCGAAAACATATCTAAAATTTTAACTCTTCCAAATAATGGGAAATGAAAAATAGAATCCCAATGTGACTTCTTAAAGTTTAACTTGTTCTCTGAAATATATGATGCCGTCATTAAATGTCAGTGTCTGACAGAAGTCAGCAAACATACAGTGGCATCTGAAATAGGTACAGTAACTCAGATTTCAGTGCTTGCTAACATAAAACTTGAATTTATATATGATAGTAATGTGTATTTTCTATCTTGAATCATGTCCTGAAATGCAGGAAAAGACATAACAGAGAAACAATGTAGGTATCTTTAAGGCTATTAATCTTTAAAGGGGTTTTTGTGTGTTTATAATTCCTCCAATGCCTCTCCGGATGAGGAAGTAGTGGAAAAATACTAGAAGCACAAGAAAATCACAATAAGTATTTGTGGAATGGCTCTTGATTGTACATAAAATATATTTTAAATATAATAGATATAGATCTTGGATTGAAGGTTCAGTGAGAAAATAAACTAATATAATTATCAGTAGCAATGGTAGGAAGAGAAAAGGAAGAATTAGTTAAAAAAAAAAAAAAAAGCTTTTACTTTCATCTCTTTATCCATATTTTGATAATTAGTAATCTAGCCTTTCCCTTTCCCTTTCCCTTTCCCTTTCCCTTTCCCTTTCCCTTT
>JAPSGF010000004.1:31759062-31790882 GCA_035772895.1 Perdix hodgsoniae
CCCTTTCCCTTTCCCTTTCCCTTTCCCTTTCCCTTTCCCTTTCCCTTCCCCTTCCCCTTCCCCTTCCCCTTCCCCTTCCCTTTCCCCTTCCCCTTCCCCCTTCCCTTTCCCCTTTCCCTTCCCTTCTTCCTGTTTTAAAATGGAATATTGATATCCTATTAGTTTCAGTGAATTCCATTTAATTTGAATATGGAGGCATGTAGAGATCAGCAAATTTCTTTTCATCTTATTTCATCCTTCATTCAATATTGTGCCCGTGCTCCTGCTCCTTGTATGATTTTTAATGAAATATATTAGGTGTTTATTTTTTTTTTGTTTTATTTTTTTATTTTTTTATTTTTTTAACCGTAGTTTAAAGCAATGATTTCAGAGAACTGTCAGGAGTATTCTCAGTATTTTTCTTCTTGATTTGCAACTGCTAGTTTCCACTCTAGCATTGTCTGCAGTATGGTTTCTGATTATTACAGATGTATTATATTACATTTTAAACTAAAGAAAAATGATTCACTACTTTTTCATTTGTGCATATACCTTGTCATTAATACAAGATCTTGGGCTCCCAAAAGTCTGTTATCATCATTTGTTTGTTTGGAGATTTTGTTGCATACTGTTTACTTCTGGTCAATAGCGAAGTTGAAGAATGTGTGCTGATACCAAAGCAGTTGAGTGAGATTGGATTTTCCTCCAAAGAGCCTCCTACTAAATCTTAACAACTTTTTTCCTCTTTACAAAGAACCTAAGTGATCTATGTCTCTGTTTGCACATAGCCAAAATGTTAAAAGGGTTTCAGCCCCTGAGGGGTTCTATCGTGTAGTCAGATGTAGCAGTGATTTAACACATAAAATGGTCAGCCCACAGATCTCATGGAAGTAAGGCATTTAATAAAAATCAAAAATAAATTTGCAGGCAAAGAAATAAAAAATCCTACTTAATATATACAAACAACTTTGCAGAGAAAGATGAGGAAAGAAAAATGATTTAATATAAATTTATTACCTGATCACTATTTCAACAGTGGCCTCAGTAGTAAATAAATAGGCCAAACAGAACAGAGTATGAACCACTTTTTACTCCGGTGTTTCTACTTCTGTTTTAGTTCAGACACACATTTTCACTGATACTGAAAAAAATAATGAAATATTTTTTAAGGTGTATGAATTTCAGAAAATTTGTACTAGACTATATAATATATTTGATACTTGGATGTTAAATAGGGCTTGATTTGTCTGTTATATATGTTTGTAGAGGCAGAGAAAAACTATCTGGTCCTATGAACAACTTTTACTTTGTGTGTGTGTGTGTGTGTGTGTGTGAAAAGCAATGAATTGATGGTTAAAATGACTCTTTGCTTTTGATGGTTAAAATGACTCTGCTTATTCACTGTTACAAAAGATTTTCCTTTCACTTTTTTTTATTATTATTATTTTTAATTGGAAATTAAAAAAATTCACATGTGAAGAAATTGATTGTTAAATAGTGGAAAATTTAAATACAGCTGACACGTGTAGGTATATGATACACTTAAGCTGTTGATTACAGTGGACTTTCAGTGTCTTTCTCACTGTACTTAACAAAACTATTTCTGAGACTACTGATATTTGCACATCACAATATTATCATTTCCTGTTTCATCTGTAAAGGTTGCTAAGGCCTTTTGAGAATGGTATCTTCTTGCTTTGACAAGCCATATTCAACTATACAATACTGCAAAGTGTTTTGCAACAAGTATTTCTTTCCTACAGCTGTATTCATCAGCATTAGGTAGCAAGGAAAACAGGGCATGATCTTACCTATCTGATTGCCATCTGGTAATGTCCTGGGCTGTATTATAAAGTATTGCAAAATAAATGTGTAATTCCTATACAAATAACTCTGCAAACATCTTTTGGAAGAACATTTGTAGTTCCCTACATATCCCAGGCTAGGGGTAAGAATTTTTCTATGGGTGACAAGGAGTAGGGTGCTGTCCTAGAAAATACTTCTAGTTACTTGTTTTAATAACTGTGATTTCCATACTTGAATGAATTGTTTTTAACTGTTGCATACCTGGTTGTTATTGGAATACATCATTTTAACAGTTAATCTTTATTCTCAGTTCTGAGTATTTATTCTTTACTGTCTATGTTAGAATTGCTGTGAATAAAACAGATAAAATAAATGCATTAAAAATGCATTAAAACTAAGTATGTATTTTTATTATTTTTTAATATCTGCGTGTAGTATGCAAGCATGCTGCTTAGAAAATAAGATCAGTATTCTTATACTTATCTAATTAGGTGTACTAAAACCATATTTTGTTACAAAATAGCCTTCCTTTGAACAATTTTATAATACTACAGCTTGTAGTATTATAGTTGACAGTTAAATGAGAAAGTCAAAATAAATCAGTCAAATCTGCAGAATGTATGGATTTTTTTTGAAAAAGTTGATAGATTAATATCAGTGCCTATATATGGTTTTATTATTCTTGGAAAGTGCTGTTTTTTGACCTTTGTCATGTCAGAGAGCCTTTTGAAAACAACTGGCTTGGAGAAAAGTGGGATTTATGATCTTATCAGTCCATGACATTCTACTACTGCCAATGCGTGAAATTTAATGGCTTATGACAGGTCAATTAAAGTTAAGAAGCTCATGGTATGACAGACTGGTTGTTTATAAAGAGGATTGATGCATGAACATAATGTAATAATTTGCATGGTTAATTTATTATGGTTGTGAGCATTACATTGGCTTGTGTAAATCATACCAGTTTGCTGTTCAGATAAAAATGGATATAGATGAATTTGATTTGTCTCTGCATAGTTTGGCCCTGACCAGAAATTTTGTCTGGATGCTACTCTTTGCTGTCTGCAGTCAGATGGCAGGGTGTGACTGTATGTCAGATCTGAGTACATAGGTCACTAGGCAGGGGCAAAACTATTGAGCTGTTCATACTACAGTTCAAACTTCTGTTCACAGCTCTGGAATAAGAAGAATGACTAAGAGACAGATTAGAAAGACCACCTCTATAGCTCAATGCTCAGGACCATCACTGCTGATTTTAGGCATTTATCAAGTGTGTATAGCTTTATAAGTATTTGTTTCAGATCTAATAGTTTCATCAGAAATGAGTGACACGAATCTAGGTCAAACTGATAGCACAGTTTACTGGAATGTCTACAATCTAAACTACATTTTTATATTTTCCTTTTCTGCCCTTCTCTTCCTTTCCCTTCCACTCCCTTCCCTTTCATTTTCCTGGTGTATAACTATTCTAATTTATGTGTGTAATGTTGTTTGCCAGGGTTTATATCCACTGAAGAATTAGTCCTACATGTGCCTTTTAGGTAGGTCTTCATTATCTATCATTATTTATGTTATATATATATATAAAATATATGTATATATATAATATATGTATAATTTATATTTATATTTATTATCTATCAAGTAATATTGGTTATATAGCTTAGATAATTTTCTATTCAAATTAATCCAGGTATCAATGAATTGTTTCCTGAGTATTAATTAAATTTGAAAAAACTCTGAAATAACAGGGATATTTTGTGGAGGAAAAAAAGGGTAACTTTCATCTGCAGCACTGTGTTCAGGTCCTCTCAGCTTAAGAAACACCGGAAACTTCCAGAGAGAGTCCAGAGGAGGGCCATAAAGATGATTAAGGGCCCAGAGCATCCCACAAACAGGAGGGAAGTCACCTCTTCACAAGGATAGATAATGATAGAAAAAGGTGAAATGGTTTTAGGTTGAAGAAGGAAAGACTTAGGTTGGATGTCAGGGGCAAGTTCTTTATTACGAGAGTTGTGAGGTACTGCAACAGGCTGCCCAGAGAAGCTGTGGATGGCAGGTCCTTGGAGATGTTCAAGGCCAGGTTGAATGGTACCCTGGGCAGCCTGGTCTAGCATTAGATATGGAGGTTGGTGACCTTGCCTAAGACAGGAGGGTTGGAACTTGACGATGATAGAGTCATAGAGTCATAGAATGGCCTGTGTTGTAAAGGACCACAAAGATCATGGAGTTTCAACCCCTCTGCTAGTGCAGGGTCACCTACCACTAGACCATGCTGCCCAGAGCCACATCCAGACTGGTTCTGAGTGCCTGTAGGGATAGGGCATCCACAACCTTCTTGGGCAACCTGTTCCAGTGCATCGCTGCCCTCTGTGTGAAAAACTTGCTACTAATATCTAATATAAACCTCTGCTGTTTTGGTTTGAAACCTTTCACCCTTGTGCTATCATCTCCACCCTCTTGAACAGTTGTACCCCCTCCTGTTTATGTGCTCCTTTCAAATATTGGAAGGCCACAATGAGGTCTTCTCAGAGTCTTCTCTTCTCTAAGCTAAACAAGCACAGTTCCCTCAACCTTTACTCCAGGCCTCTGATCATCTTAGTAGTCTTCCTCTGGACCTGCTCCAAGAGTTCCAAGTCTTTCTTGTGCTGGGATCTCCAGGCCTGGATGCAGTACCACAGATGGGGCATCACAAGAGCTGTGCAGAGGGGAACAACTACCTCCCTATCCCTGCTGTCTACTCCTCTTTTAATGAAGCCCAGAACATAGCTGGTCTTTCAATCTGCAAGATCACACTGCTCGCTCATGTCCAGCTTCTCATTTACCAGGACCCTCAAGTTCTTCTCTTCAGGGCTGCTCTCAAGGTGTTCTTTAAGTTTGTATAAATACCTGGGATTGCCCCAGCCCAAGTGCACCTAGCACTTGGCCTTGTTCAACTTCATTAAGTTCTCATGGGCCCACTTCTCCAGCTTGTCTAGGTCCCTCTGGATGTCTTCCCTTCCCTCCAGTGTATCAACTGCACTGCTCAGCTTGGTGTCATCTGCAGACTGGCTGAGGGTGCGCTTGATGCTGTTGTCTATGTCATTCAATGATTCTATAATTCTCTGAAAGACCTTTGAGAGACCTGAAAATGTTCAGCCTGGAGGAGTCTGAGCAGGAATCTTATCAATGCTTATGAATATCTAATGGGTGAGAGCGAAGTGGATGAGGCTCAGGCTCAACAGCGCCCAGTGACAAATCAAGGAGTAACAAGCATAAACTGGGACACAGGATGTTCCATAAAAACACAGCAAAAAACTCTACTTTGAGGATGACAGAGCATTGGAACAAGCTGCTCAAGAGAGGTCGTGGAACCTGCTTTAGAAGAGGAGATGGATTATATGATCTCCAGAGACCCTTTCTGATCTCTATAATTCTATGATTCCATAACTTAGCATCTGGCTTAAGGTAAATCAACTCTGCTTCTGACAAGAGGTTTTTCTTCTTCTCATTCCTGCATATCATCTCTTGCAATCAAGTGAGTCAGATCTCTTTGCCTTCTTTGCCTTCAACAAACAGAGGTGTTTTTTGTTTGTTTGTTTTTTGTTTTTTTTTGTTTTTTGTTTTTTGTGTTTTTGGTTTTTTTTTGTTTTCAAGATCAGTTTTTCAATCTTAGCTAATCTTGTTTCTTTAGGGACAAATGATTACTCATACTGTCTGAGGGGTGTCAACAAAAACTGTAGCAGAGAAAAGTGAAGTTTTTTTTGGTTTGTTTGTTTTTGTAATAATACAGCTTTAGTTGGGTTTAATCTGATAATGAAGTACTCTAAGATGTACTGGGAACGAACATTTTATATTCAGGTAATAGTAGCCAAGCCAAAACTTCTAATTTGTGTTCAGTGTCAAAAGTGTATCTTGTAAATTTGATACCCTGCCACATTTTTCCATTCCTTTGTTTTCCTTTCATTATGTGGATGTAATGAGATATACAATGGTCACCACCTTGAGGCTACTCAGAGAATGAGGCAATATAACCTGTGGATCATGCTTGTTAACTGCAGTTTCAGTTGTGATCACATCACTCCAATTCCTGAAAAACAATGTCTTTCAAAAAGCTTCTGCAGGCTATGCATGGTCTTCATATTATAGGTTTATGATACACCTATTTTGTGTCAGATCTGTTTTGCCTGCTTTCGCATGAATGTAATCTTGCAGTTGATACCAGTGGCAACTTTTGAGCTACTGTTTCTCGTTGTAAGTGGGAAGCAATTACTGACGGGATGTCAACTGTTGAATTTCATTCCTTACTGTGACTCATTAAAGCCTACCATGCCTTCTGCAAATACTAGAAAGTCTAACTCATCCTTTACATGCCCTTTAAATATATATATATATATTTGCTAGTTAATAACTGAAGTAAGGTAAGCAGCCATTTCTATCACACCTTGCTGTATGTTTCAATTAATGAGATGTACTAATAATGAGATGTGCCAGACAGATGAGTGTCTGGAAAAAAAAATGACACCTATGTTAAATGTACATGGTGTATTTGTTTTAAGACAAAGAGTAATCAATCAAGGTTTACTTATATTTTTCTGTAATAAATATAAATACGCAATGAGAATTGTTAAATACAAACTTGTTTGCTTTTTCTTTCTCAATGTGAAAGTGTGTCTTTTGCTCTTAGAGAAAAAAATGCAAACAGAGAATAAAATTAGAGGAGTGAATGTAATAGGAAAGAACGTGTGTGTGTACAAGTATTACTATGAAAGTAAAGCCTTCTCGTTTATTACGTTGGCAATGTCAGAGGCAGAGATTGGCGATATGGCAGTAGAGGCTGAATATTCCCTACAATGTTCTGTTGCTTTTCTTTTTTTTTTTTACAGTCTGACAAAATGGTGTCTGGCATGGGTATGAAGCAAAAGTATGTCATATATATACCTTCATGCAGAAAAAAAAAATTGAATCCATTGGTTTTCATTAACACTTGCTGAACATTTATGGAAATCAAACAATGGATATGAGCACAGTGATGTGGGTTTCAACAGCGGTGTCAGTGACATGAAAAACAAGCCATGTTTCAAAAGTCCATGCAAATTTTTATGGGCACAGCATGCAAGCTTTTGTTCATTGCTGATGAAAATGCATAGATAACGGTGATGACTATATTGAATAATACTGTTTTGTAGCTGAAAATTTACCCTGTCAAGCAATGTCATTGTGTTCCTTGTATCAGTTGTAATATCCATGGAAATAGATAGGAGATATTGCTTTTGGAATGACCGACATGTGTGGTCTACTTGCATCCACTTCCTAGTCATTTAAAAAAATGAATATGTCATGCACGTCAGCCACAGTACTCTAATGCACATAAAATAAATAAAGTGCCAAATATAGCAAAACTGAAGCTTTTAAAACAGCACCTACAAATTGCTATATCAATTTTAAGGCTTCTTTAGTTTTTCTGAATACAGTAAAATAATTATTTAGATTCTGAAAAGCCTGCAGATTTTAGTAGTCTGTCAGTCATTTTTTCTTGTTTTTTTTTTCTTTTTCTTTTTTTTTTTAAACTTGATCTGTTTGATAAAAATAATTAAATGTTATATTTCTTTCAAAACAAAATCACATGGTTGCTTTGAATTGAATATCAATTTTTCAGCAATATACAGTGAATTCTATGGAGTTTACAGTCTCTACTAATTTTATAAGTTATTATTATAGCAAATATTGTATAAAATAAAATATCTATAAATGTACATAAATAAATGAGACAAAAAGGTGTCTGTGTCTACTGCCCATAACTACATCACGTAATTTCAGTAGAGGTATTCTTCTACTGAAGTGATATCAGATATTTTTAAATCATGTTTATAATTTCATTTACACTTTATTTATATATCTAACACACTAACAACCAAAAAGCCCTGACAAAGGCAATTTCAGAGAAGTCTAAAAGAAACAGCAGATGGACAGTTACACAGAAGAAAAGCCCTTTAGAATTCCCATGAAAAAAAGACAGGATCTCCTTGATGTCCATAAGCCATATAATGCCGAGACCCAGAAGTCTTTCTGGTGAATTATCATCGCAATTCTAGCTTTCATTGAATTATCTAAGCTCTCTTAGTGGTCTGTCAGAGATATTATATTGGTCTTTATGGACATGTGGTCTGATAGGCAGCAGCCATTCTACCTCGGCAGGCTTGCCCCAAGAAGACAGTGGTGACCCAGATGGAGGGACTACCCAGAAATGTGGTGATTCAGGTCTCTGTCTGTAGGGAGTGCCTGAGTCTACTACTGCCAGGGGAGGATGGGAAGGACACCAACTGTGTGGGGTGCGAGCAAGTGGACGAGCTGCTCAGCCTGGTGGTGGAGCCTAGGGAGGAGGTAGAGAGATTAAGAACCACCAGAGAGTGCGAGAGGGAGATAGACTGGTGGTGTGATACTCTGCGAGAAAGAACCAGAGATTACAACCCCCAAACTGTAAAGGACCCTCTCCCTCACCACGTCAAAACGAGAGAGCCAACTTGAGAAAAGAGGAGGAATGGTAGTAGGTCCCAGCTTGGAGACTCAGGCAACACCCATCCCGACTTATCTCAGTTCCCCAGGTGCCTCTATGTAATAGGTTTGAAGCCCTGAAACAGGAGGGTAAGGTGACTGAGAATGAGGTGGGAGGACTGCCTCCAAGCTTTTCCAAGGAGAGGCGGTTGGTTATGCACTTGAACACTGCCTCCTCCAGTTAAGAAAGGAGGGTGATAGTCACAGGTGACTCCCTTCTAAAAAGAACTGAGGGCCCAATATGTCAGCCTGCCCCTACCCACAGGGAGGTGTGCTACCTCCCTGGGCCCAGGTCAGAGATATTTCTAGAAAACTTCCTTGTCTGATCATGGAATCATAAGTTTGGAAAGGACCTATAAGATCATCTAGTCCAACCATCTTCACATTACCACTGCTACCACAAGCACTAAACCATATCTCACAGCTCCTCATCCAGATACTTCTTGAACACTGCCAGGGACAATGACTCCACCACCTCCCTGGGCAGGCCATTCCTGTGCCTGACCACCCTCTGAGAGAAAAAGTTTTTCCTCATGTCTAACCTAAACCTCCTCTGATACAACTTGCGGCTATTTCCCCAGGTCCTGTTGGTTGCCTGGGAGAAGAGGCCAAACCCCTCTTCATCACAACCTCCCTTCAGGAAGTTGTAAAGTGCAATGAGGTCTCCCCTGAGCCTCCTTTTCTCCAGACTAAACAATCCCAACTCCCTCAGCCATTCCTCATAAGACTTGTGCTCCAGGTTCCTCATCAGTTTCATTGCCCTTCTCTGGACATGCTCCAATGCCTCAATGTCTTTCTTGTAGTGAGGGGCCCAAAACTGAACACAATACTTGAGATGCAGCCTCACCAGTGCTGAGTAGAGGGGGATGATTACTTCCCTGCTCCTGCTGGCAACACTATTTCTAATGTAGGCCAGGATGCCATTGGCCCTCTCAGCCACCTGGGTGCTCTGCTGGCTCATGTTCAGCTGAGCATCAACCAACACCCCCAGGTCCCTTTCCTCTTCACAGTCATCCATCCACTCATCCCCAAGCGTATAGTGCTGCATGGGGTTGTTGTGGCCTAAGTGCAGGACCCGGCACTTGGCCTTGTTAAACCTCATCCCATTCACCTCAGTCCAGTGATTCAGCTTATCTAAATCCCTCTGAAGGGCCTCCCTACCTTCAAGCAGATCCACACCACCTCCTAACTTGGTGTCATCTGCAAACTTACTGAGGGTACACTCTATCCCCTTCTCTAGGTCATCAGTAAAAATATTAAACAAGATAGGCCCCAGTACCAACTCCTGGGAGACACCACTTGAAACAGGTCATCAGCTGGACTTAACTCCATTAGCCACTACCCGTTGGGCACTGCCTTCTAGACAGTTTCTTACCCAAAGGAGTGTATACCTATCCATGCCACGGGCAGCCAGTTTCCCCAGAAGAAGCCACGGCAAGAGACTGCGTCAAAGGCTTTGCTGAATTCTAGGTAGACTACATCAACAGCCCTTCCCTCATCTACCAGTCTGGTCACCCAGAATCCATCCCTCTGATTATTATCCTCTATTGATAGTCCAGGCCGGCAGTGATGAGGTCACGGACAGAAGCCTGAGGACTATAAAAAATGATTTTATGGGACTGGGGAGGTCAGTTGATGAAGCAGGCATACAAGTAGTATTTGGCTATATTCCTATGGTGGTAGGGAAGGACACTGAGAGGAGTAGGAAAACCCACCTTATAAACACATGGCTGAGAGGCTGGTGCAAACACAAGGATTTGGGGTTCTTTGAACATGGGGCGATCTACTTGGCACCTGGCATGAAGTCTGCTGATGGGTCTCACCTATATCAAAGGGGGAAACAGATCCTTGCCTTGGCAGGATTTGTAGAGAAGACTTTAAACTAGATATGAAGGAGGAAGGGGATAAAACCAGGCCTGCTAGAATGAGCTTGGGGGAACAGTAATGGGATAAGGGGTGAGGCTAGGGGCTCAGCTAAAGTGCATCTACACCAGTGCATGCAGAGTGGGCAACAAACAAGAAGAGTTGGAAGCCATTGTGCGGCAGGCTAACTATGATCTAGTTGCCATTATGGAAACATAGTGGGACCTTTCCCATGACTAGAGTGCTGCAACGGCTGGCTACAAACTCTTCAGAAAGGATAGGCAAGGAAGGAGGAGTGGCAGCATGGCTGTCTATATTAGAGAGTGCTTTGATGTTGTTGAGCTTGAGGCTGGGGATGATAAGGTTGAATCTCTGTGAGTAAACATCAGGGGAAGGGCTGACAAGGCAGACATCCTGGTGGGTGTTGCTACAGACTACTGAACCAGGATGAAGAGACAGATGAAGTGTTCTATGAGCAGCTGGTGGAATCTATGCGATTGCCAGCCCTTGTCCTCATGGGGGACTTCAACTTCCCTGACATATACTGGGAATACAACAAAGTACAGAAGAATATATATGTATATGTATATATATATACATGCATAGGAGGTTTCTAGAGTGTATGGAGGATAACTTTCAGATGCAGCTAGTGAGAGAGTCGACAAGAGAAACTGCCCTGCTAGACCTGCTGTTCGCTAACAGAGAAGGTCTGGTGGGAGATGTGGAGGTCGGGGGCTATCTTGGACAGAGTGACCATGAAATAGTAGAGTTCTTGATTCTTGGTGGAGCCAGGAGGGGAACAGCAAAACTGCTACCTTGGACTTCCGGAGGGCAGACTTTTAATTATTCAGAAGGCTAGTAGGGGGAATTCCCTGGGATTCAGTCTTACAGAGTAAAGAGGTCCAAGACAGCTGGTTGCTCTTCAAGAAGGAACTCTTAAAGGTGCTGGAGCTGGCTATCCCCTTGAGCTGCAAAATGAGCCAGTGGCGAAAGACTGGTGTGGATGAATAGGGAGCTATCCTTGAGGCTCCTGTAGAAAAAGAGAATCTATCTCCTGTGGAAGAAGGGATGGGTGACTCAGAAAGAGTACAGATAAGTTGTTAAGATGTGTAGAGAGAAAATCAGAAAGGTAAAAGCCCAGCTTGAACTCAACCTGGCCGCTGGAGTAAAAAGGAACAAGAAACTCTTTTACAAATACATGAACGGTAAGAGGAGGACTAAGGAGAATCTCCATGTTTTACTGAATGAGGCTGAGTAAGGAAAAGGTAGAGGTTCTGAATGCCTTCTTTATGTCTGCCTTTAAAGGTCAGACCAGTTATCCTCAGGGAACTCCTCTGACCTGGTAGTCTCAGCTGGGGTGTGGACTGAACCCCCCCGCAATTCAAGAGAATGCAGTCAGAGACCTACTACTCCAGCTGGACTACCACAAGTCCATAGGGCCAGATGAGATTCACTGGGAGTGCTGAGGGAACTGACAGAGATGATAGCTGAACCACTTGCCATTATAAATCAGCACTCCTTGTTGACTGGTGAGGTCCTAGAAGACTGAAGGCTTGCCAATGTGATTCCCATATACAAGAAGGGTTGCAAGTAGATCCAGGGAACTACAGGCCTGTTAGCCTGCCCTCGGTGCCAGGGAAGGTTATGGAGCAGATTGTCTTGAGAGAGATCATGCGACATGTGAGGGACAACTGGGTTCACGAAGGGCAGGTCTTGCTTGACCAATCAGATCTCCTTCTATGATCTAGTGAGCCATCTGGTAGATGAATGGGATGCTGTTGATGTAGTCTACCTAGACTTCAGCAAGGCCTTTGACACTGTCTCCCACAGAACACTGTCTCTCCTGCAGAAGCTGGCAGCCTGTGGCTTGGACAGTACACTCTTGGCTGGATAAGGAACTGGCTGGAAGGCCGGGCCCAGAGAGTGGTAGTGAATGGAACGAAATCCGGCTGGTGACCAGTCACGAGTGGTGTTCCCTAGGGGTCGGTGCTGGGGACTATCCTCTTCAATATCTTTATTGAAAACCTGGATGAGCGCATTGAGTGTACCCACAGTAAGTTTGCAGATGACACCAAGTTGGCTGGAAGTGTCGATCTGCCTGGGGGTACTGAGGCTCTAAAAAGGAATCTGGACTGGAAGGCTGGATAACTGGGCTCAAGCCAATAGGATGATACTGGGTCCTGTACTCTGGCCACAACCCCAGGCAACGCTACAGACTTGGGGCAGAGTGGCTGGAAGACTGTATAGAGGAAATGGACATGGGAGTGTTCATTGATGCTTGGCTGAACATGTGCAGTGTGCCCAGGTGGCCAAGAAGGTCAATGGCATCCTGGCTTGCATCAGAAACAGTGTTGCCAGCAGGAACAGGGAAGTGATTGTCTCCCTGTACTCAGCTTTGGTGAGGCCACACCTTGAGTACTGTGTCCAGTTTTGGACCCTTCATTGCAAGAAAGACATTGAGGCCCTGGAGTAGGTTCAAAGAAGGGCGACAAAGCTGGTGAGGAGTCTGGAGCACAGGCCTTATGAGAAAAGGCTGAAGGAGCTGGGATGGTTCAGGCTGGAGAAGAGGAGGCTCGGAGGAGACTTATTGTTCTCTATAACTATCTGAAGGGATGTTGTAGTGAGCTGGGGGTCAGCCTCCTCTCTTGTGTAACTGGTGATAGGACTAGAGGGAATGGCTTCAAACTGTGCCAGGGGAGATTAAGCTGGTTGTTAGGAAATACTACTTTTCTGAAAGAGTGGTCAAGCACTGGAATGGGTTGCCCGGGGGGGGGGGGGGGGGGGGGTGGAGTCACTGACCCTGGAGGAGTTCAAGGAACATTTGGATTTTGTGTTGAGGGACATGGTTTAGTGAGTACTATTGGTGATAGGTGGATGGTTGGGTGATCTTGTAGGTCTTTTTCAACCTTGGTGTTTCTGTGATTCTGTGATTCATAAAACAGATGCATTGATTATGTCAAATGGATTATGCAATAATTAATAGAGCTTTAAGTATCCATGCTATATATTTACAATACACTATTATTTTACTTTCCAAACATTTATCTTTCAGTTTCTTGCATGACTTTTATAAATTCTGAATACAAACTCTTGATGTGTTAACTTTTTGCAAAAAAAATTAAGTAAATTAATAATGTTTTCTTATGGCCTCTGCAAGAAGTGTTTTCTATGATGGTTGAATATGTACAGAGACACTGAAAGTCCATATTCTGTTTTAGATCTTATTGATTGAACATTAACTTATACAGATACATTGTTGCAATATGGAGATTCTTCACCTATAAAAATCCTTTGGAATAAGAAACATGCAAAAGTCGAGAACTATTTAAGACAGGACTGCTAGCACCTGTCTTACTGAAAGGTAGACTGTAGGTGTTAATGTTTAAATTTGTGAATTAATGTGAATCTAACAATCTTCAAAAATAAATGGCACAGTTCATCACAACAAATGAGCCATCCCTGAATAAAATTTTGTATTTATATTGTCAAATAATTTCATTAAATAACTAGAATAGTTCAAACTAGTTGAAGACAGTTGATGTTATCTTTTTTAATTTCTGTAAAGATTATTATACTGTTTCTCACAGTATTATTCTGGACAAAATATCCAGCATATGGCAAGACAAAAACATAACACTGTGAGTAAGGAGACAGTGATGGGTTGGGCCCAAAGAGTTAGAGTAAATGGGGTTACAGCAGACTGGTGGCTAGTCACTATCGAGGTTCCCTATGATTCCACTTTAGAGCCAGTCCTCTTTAATGTCTTCATAAATTTCTTGGATGTATGACTAAAAGATTTGCCAACAGTACTAAACTGGGAAGAGTTGTTGACTACATTGAGGGCAGAGAGGTCTTGCATAGAGATCTAAGGTTTTGGTCAACAGTAAGTTGAACATGAGTCAACAGTGTACTCAGACAACCAGGAAGGTCAACAATATCCTGGAGTGTATCAAACACAGCATTACTAGCTAGTCAACAGGAGTGATGGTCCTCTCTATACTGCAGTTGTGCAGCCTCACCTCTAGTACTGCATGTAATTTTATGCAGCACAGTGCAAAAAGGACATAAAACAAAGAGAGAGTATGAAGGAGAGCTTCAAAGATGGTGAAGGGTCTAGAGGGTAAGACATATAAGGATTGGCTGATGTTCCTTGGTTTATTCAGCCCAGAGAAGAGGAGGCTGAGAAAGACCTCGTTGAAGTCTATGACTTCCTCTTAAGGGAGCAGAGGGGCGACACTGATCTCTGCTCTCTGACAGAACCCAAGGGAACAGCATGAAGCTGCAATAGGGAAGGGTCAAGTTGGATATCAGAAGTTTCTTCACCAGAGGGTGGCCAGGCACTGGAACAGGCGCCCCAGAGCAGTAGTCATGGCACAGAGCCTGTCAGAGTTCAAGAAGCATCTGAACAACACTCTGAGGTATATGGTCTGATTTTTGGGTGGTTCTGTGTGGAGTCAGGAGTTGGACTCAGTGATCCTTACAGGAATCTCCAACTCTATGATTTTCTGACTGTAAATTATATTCCACGTTTTATGAGGCAATAGTACAGGTTCATGGTATATTTGAATCATAATGTCAGTTAAAGATTTTGAATTTTAAAAAAGACTGAAACAAATTTTTTCCTATGTAACTGTTTTGGTCAGTTGTCTTAGGAGTTGTCAAATCCAGTAACCTGGTAAGAGTCTGCCATCTCTCCATGCCCCAATGTACAGACAGCAGTGAGACTGAACACGTGTCTATGGTAGACAGACAAACAGATGAAAGCGCACACACACACACACACACACACACACACACACACACACATCCAGCCCAGGATTTGAATAGTGTTAGTACTTGCCTCCCAAGCCTCTTACCCTGATCACTGGACAATCTAGTTTGGTATGATGCTGATTAAAACTCATTATTATAATTCTCATGTATTAAGGACAGATAACTCAGGAGCAGTTTATCTTATTTTCTAGTACAATTTTCTCTCATGTATATCACTTATAATTTTTACCTATAAAAAAGGCCTGGCAAAGTAAGTGTATTTTCTCTATTCTTTCCTCATGAAATAAGTTTCAGTTACTGACCTCAGTGTTACCCTTTTGAGATGAATATATCAGTTTTGAATACTGTCATCTGTAAGATCTTTCTTTCTCTGTGTCATATTTATCAAAGATAAAACTTAGTATAAAGGCAAAAGAAAAAAAAAAAAAAAACAGAAAAAGTTTCTTAGTTCCCCTTTTATGCTTGAATTTGTTATATAACTGGATGTCACACCGTAGTAGCTTATCATCCTCTCTTCTGTAGTTTAACTTCCATGATTCAAAATCATATTATTGAGCCAATGTCCCAATATATCTCACATATGACACCCAACTGCATAGTTCAACATTATAACCACAGATACAGAGATGAGGCTGAAGTACTATTTAAAAATGAATTTAAAAAAATCCATTTTTTACTGCTGTAGAGAAGAGGAAAGGGTTCCCATAAAAACTGATGGAATACAATGAGTATCAGGCTGATATCTTAAATTATCTTATGCTATTTTTGTCATATATTCATATATTGTATCTTGTACAGAAGACATAGTTGCCTACCAGCTCTGCTGATCATAGTACATTTATATGGATCTTTAATACTCTGCATGTAATAAATTTACATACTACATTCACTAAAACTAGAAATCAACTTATTCTGAATATATCACTAGTGATTTGTTTGTAGCAGATTTATTACTCTTAAATTAGCTATTTATGTACATCATTTTTTCTCCACTATAAAATAGTTACCACTTATTCATAGAAGTAAATATACAATGGAGTACTAAATCAAGGGTGATTCATCTTTTCTTAATTTCCCAGATATATAAAACTATGGGAAAAATATGCAATTCAGTCATGCAGTGAACACAACAAGAAAAACTAAGGTAAAACAAATCCTAAGGATTTGGAAATCTTAAGGAAAATCTTGAGTTTTTTTAATGAACTGAAAGATCTGCTTACTTATGAATTCCAGTTAGCCTGGAACCATTTATTCTGAAATGGAGTTATATTTCCTTTCTCAGGGTCACTAATGAGAATTAAATAGAAAAAAAAATAAATTATGAGTGAAAGTTTTTAGTCTTAACTGATGTAGGAATTTTTTGAACTGATCTTGAGATTAGATTTCATACAGTCTACAATTTGTCAAGAGTAAAAAGGAGGATAATTACAATCATAGCAATGAAGCGGTGATGATAAGGGACTGAAAATAAAAGTGTAATTTAGTCATAAAGGAACTTAGATGCACACATAAAACTTCTTTCTTCTCAAAGAATAACATAGACTATTATCTTCCATGATTAAGATGTTAAATTTCTACTTTGAAAGACACAGAAGATTAGATAGAATTGATAACTTATTC
Organism: Perdix hodgsoniae; assembly: GCA_035772895.1. NCBI lineage: Eukaryota > Metazoa > Chordata > Aves > Galliformes > Phasianidae > Perdix > Perdix hodgsoniae. The sequence continues at coordinate 31,775,638 of JAPSGF010000004.1, forward strand.
TGTCTGGTTAGCAAAAATTTTATGTATATTTGCATATCTAAAAATATGATTCAGTTGCTGCAAGACTATACCAAAAGCTTAATTTTAGTTCTTACAGAAATCCAGTATCAGAAACCAAAAAAATTTGAGCACAGATATGGTTGGGCTTAATAATTCGGACTTTCAGTTCTAAGTATTCTATACTGCCTTTAATTCACGAAATCAACTCCAAATAATGATGTAAGTAAGGCTGCCTCAAAGACCTGTTGCTCTTCTTGACCATTCATATAAGAGGAATCCTTCAAAGTACTATGAGCACAGTTCTATGAATGTGGAGAATCTAATACTGTATTTACATTTTCCTATAATGTTTGCTCATGAATATATATATATAAAATAAATAAATAAAGACACTTTAAAAGTTTAATTCATATCAGAAAATGTACTGAAGCTTCAGAAAGTAACTAGTCTTGTCTTAGTCCAAGCTGGTTTTAGGCTGTTTAACTTGTCAAAACAGCTATACAGTGGTTAGATGACTATTGTCTCAGGTTTTTGGTTGGCTTCATGTATACCATATACTGTAAAGGTTTAGCAGATCTATGTACCGAATCAGGGAGAAAAGAGCAAATAAGAAGACTGCATTTGCAAACATAAGCTGACATTCAGAAGGCCAAAGACAAAGAAGTAATGCCATGTTAAGAACTTCCGACTTGTCCATCTCATCATAGATTCTTATATCTTTAAGGAGTAAGCCATCATCCTCAAGACCTACATAGATGGTGGAAGGTTAAATATAGCATCAGAGGAAAAATGTACATATAGGAAAAAGGACTTCTCAAGTACAATTGTAATAATTTGTCACAGAATTGCAGAATCTTAGGGGTTAGAAAGTACCTCTAGAGATCACCTCATCCAACTCCCCTGCAGGTTCCTTACAGTAGATTATATAGAAAAGTGTCCAGGAGAGTTTTGAGTATTTCCAAAGAAGAAACTGCTATAAACTCTGAGCAGCTTGTTGCAGTGATCTGTCACTCCCAAAGCAGAGAATTTTTTCCCAATGTTTGTACAGAACTTCCTATGTCCCATTTTATGTCCGTTGCACCCTGTTCTGTCACTGGGCACCATTGAAAAGAGCCTGGCATCATTCTCTCGACACCTCCCCTTCAGATATTTATAAGTATTGATAAAATTTCCTCTCAGTTTCGTCTTCTCCAGGCTAAACAGCCTCAGGTCTCTCAGCCATTCTCCAGTTCCCTAATCACCTCTGTGGCCCTGCAGTGGGTTTTCTCCAGTAGTTCCTTATCTTTCTTGATTCAAGGAACCCAGAACTGGACACACTACTTGAGATATGGCCTTATCTGGGCAGAGCGGAAGGGTAGAGTAACCTTGTACTGCTGGCCATGCTCTTCTTAATGCGCCGCAGGATACTATTGGCCTTCCTTGGATGAATGGCTGGAAAGCTGCTTGACAGAAAACAACCACGGTGTACTGGTAGACAATTGGCTAATTATGAGCCAGCAATGTGCCCAGGTGGTCAAGAAGGCCAATGGCATCCTGACCTGTATATGAAATTGTGTGAACAAGACTAGGGAATTAATCCTGCCCCAGTACAGGGCACTAGTGAAGACCCACTTAGAGGTATTGTGTTCAGTTTTGGGCATCTCAATACAGAAAGGACATCAAGGTGCTAGAGGAGGTCCAAAGATGGGCAACAAGATATGTCATCTGGAATGGAAAATATCTGAGCCAATATATTGATTTCTTAATATAGATAATCTATTTCACTGTAGACAAAAATAATTTATTAATAATTTAATATATTTTAATATTTAATATATGTAGATATACAATTGAATAATTTTGATGAATCAGGGTTTATATCTTTTTATTTTTATCAGACCTAAAGTTGTTAAACTTTGGTTTAGAAGATAATGAAATCTTTGAAATCATCAGTGTTCAAAATGTCACAATTCACTGAATATTTCATACTTTTTCTCCCTGATACAAGTTTATGGCATTATACAATTGGTGCATAGAATATAAAAATACAGAATCCTAAAATTTGAATGAAATATTTTCCCTTTAAGAAAATAACTCTTTGCACATGCATTAAAAAAAAAAAAAAACAACAGCAGTTTTTGCAGAATAAATTTCTGTCTTTTGGGACATTTAATTCTAATTCTCATACAACTATGGTAGAATGTCAAGATCTGTAGAATAAATATCTCATCAAATAAATAATAATATTTTTTAATCTCCTATTAAAATATTTTTTCTCTGTACATTGTATATATTATACATATATTGGGACAAACATAAGTACTTATATGTAGGTCTAGATTTCATTTCAGCAGAGGACACTAGAGAAATGCAATATTTATGCTTTTTTGTTAAAGATGATAGATATACTGACTTCGGCAAAATGGGTGTTGTTTGGCTGGCAATATACAAATGAACTTTGAATACATGATAGTTTGAAGTATTTAATGATAATATTTGTACTTTTATTCTTTACTTACATTTTGCTATCCAAATTATCATGTACTATATATAGCTAATAGCTCTTTCCTTATACTTAAATAAGGAGAATTTTAGTTATGATATCTAGTATAGTGGAAGCTAGACTTGGAACTGAAAATAAGAAGCAGTTTTTTTTTTTTAATTAAAAATATTTAATTAAATATTAAAATGTACTTTTAAAAATATTCAATCAAATATAAAGAGTAATGGACAGGAGCACTACAATTACAGCTATTTGGGAAAGGTACATAGAATCATGGAATTGCTCAGGTTGGAAAAGACTGTCAGTGGTTTATGGGCTGTTTTGGTCTGGTTCTGTGACTAGTGGAGTAGGGGACCCACAGACCCATGCCCTGGGAAAAGGAAAAAAGGGAAAAAGGGGAAAAGAGAAATATTTCTCCCCAGATTGTTGCCACTGTTCCATTTTTAGGCTCATCTCACTACTCTTTTCCCCTTTTTTCTTTTTTTCCTTTTCCCAGGGCATGGGTCTGTAAAAATTTTTAAAAAGATTACTAAATAAGATATCGGAATGCAAGATAACATATTATAATACAATATAATACAATATAATTAGAATTGAAGCTAATAAATCAAATAAAATGAGAGAGTGTCCAAAAACCGAAGGCCTTACTCTAATGCAGAAGCAAGATGTGTAGTTGGGTAGAACAGAAGGGAAAAGAGTGGATGTCTCCTGATATGCGGATGGTTTTATCTCCTCTCTAAACACAAAGTCTTCTGTTGGATGTAGTTCTCTTCTGGAACAGGTACCGAGAATTGGAGTATTAACTCTTTAACTCCCAGTGCACTACGTGGTGTTATGATATAAAATAGTGAGAACCAAAAATCATAAAACCATGACAAAGACTTCCAAGATCATTAAGTCCAACCTCCACCTAGCCATACTACCCTAACTCTAACAATCCCTCACTAAATGATGTCCCTGAACACCACATCCAGACAGTTTTTAAGCACATCCAAAGATGGTGACTCAACCACATCACTGGGGAACCCATTCCAGTGCTTAACAATCCTTTCTGTAAAAATGTTTTTTCTGATATCCAACCTAAATCTCCCTTGGCACAATTTGAGGCCATTTCCCCTTGTACGTGTTTCTTTTACAAGAGAACAGTAAAGATAAAAATACTTTCTATTTTATTTCATGCTTGTTTTTTTAATTAATTATTTCTATTCAATATTCAAGATTAGCCATACTTTTAAACATGATGAAGAGTGAATCTTTTTTGTAAAATTATTTTGGATTCTATTTTTAACATAGGGAAATAGCAAGTTTTTGCATTTTATAGAAATGTACTTTCATTTTTCCAAGTGCCATTGTGACTTGATTTGGAATAATTCTCCAAATTTATTTGAATATCTATCTAGTCAAGCTTTCACCTGTGAAGTCTTTTTAACCATTTGAAGGTTTAGTTTTACGTATTATATTTAGTTATATTGTTTTCTTCAGCACTGCATAAATACATAATTCCTAATCTAACATCTTTTAGTGCTACAAATTTTAAATTTTTTCTCCTAATGCTGTAGGCATCAATTTTAATAACTAGAGGTTTGACTTCAAGATTTAACTTGCAAATCGGACAGGTTTACAATTATGTGCTAAACTATGAATGTGGACAAGTAAATTGCAATGAAAACTCTACTCCTTCCAAAGGGGTATGTTGCTGAAATTTACTCTGTAATGCATATTTGAAAACTAAAGGGAAGTTATTGACTTTGATGGTCTTTTTCCATTGAGATAACACTAATGTAAAGAGTTCGATTCAAGGCAAACTAATTCTAACTTGCATCACTTTTTAACTAACAGAAAACCATTTTATAAATCCAATAAACCAATGCTGGGAAAAGGCATTATAATAATCACACTCTCACTTTCATTCCAGAATTTCATTCTCCCTCTCAGCTCCTTCATTCATTTTTCTTTCCTTCAGTTTTATTTTTCTGAGAATCAGTCTTAATATTCTTACTTCTTATGCCTACTTTACTTTGATTCACTAATACAAATTGGAGTAATCTTTTCTACTCTGACCTTTAAAAGAGAAAATTCTTTCAAGTAATAATTAAAGATCGTGTTATAAACCTTTCACTCATACTGGAAGGAGTGGATGCTCATTGGAGAGAAAAGAGCAATTATATAAATCACTGCTCACAGTTGTTCAGACAATGATTTTCAACTCGGTCTTCCTCCATGCATGTTAGAGAAGATATACTATAATGTTAATATTTTCATTTCTGATTAATTTATACTCAATTTTCTTGTTTTGCTTTTTCATTGACAATGAATGCTGGTTTCTAAATATGGAAGAAATGATTTCTATGCTGGCTTTCTAACTACATGTTTTAGGGCAGGCTCATTTTGTTTAATAATTGTGGCACACTAGCTAAATTTTTGTCACAGTTCTGGCCCAGTTCAGCCTAGTTTCATGACTCATGGGGTGAAGGGACCCGTGGACACATACAGCTGGAGAGGAGAAAAGGGGAAGGGGGAAAAGGTAGGGACATGGACCTAAAAACAATACAGGAGCGACAAGCTAAGGAAGAAAACTAATTTACTAAACAAGAAAGTGGAATGTGAGATAACATAATATAATACAAAATAATTGGGATTGAAACTGATAAATCAAATAAATGAGAAAGTCCAAAACCAAACGCCTTACTCTAATGCTGCAGGCTAGGGAGAACACACCACAGAGAAAAACAGAAGGGAGAGCAGTCTTGTGACTCCCAGTGAAATTTATCGTTCCCTCTGAAAGGAAAATGGATATGAAATAATGAAGTCTTCTGGGACCTACAGTACACTCTTCTGAGACGGGTACCAGGAAATATTGATAATCATGGAACTGTATCTTTAACTTTTAAAACCCCAGTGCACTACATGATTTTATGATGTGGAATACCAATTTAAAAAATCATAAAATTACAACAATTTTTGATGAATTATTTAACTCAGTGAACAACTTATTGTTTGTCTACTCTTTTTTTTTCCTAAACTTTAATTCCTTACAGGTAGCAAAGATGCCATGTTTGATCCTTGTAACAATATTGCAGAATATTATGTAACCAAACCATACCACAGACAGTGACTGATTACTCAAAGGATTTTATTCCCTCATTTTAGAAGGTTCTTCTGTGGTCTACTTTGGTGAATACTGCTTCACTGTGTACCAGGAGACGTGAATACAGATTGAGGACCATGAAAAGTGAGATCTCACAGAAAGATAGATCAAGGCTTTGGAGCCAGGGTAATGGGAGAGGGACAGCTCCAACTCTGGGTACTATGCATCTCCCTGGGGATGGGAACTGGCTGTGGCCAGAAGAGAACATGGGCCTATGACTTGGATAGCATATTGTACCACTAGTGCTCACACCAGGCACATGGTGGTGCTCAGTTGGAAACAACTCCCAGGGAATGGGAACACAACTGAGGTTTGGTCAAACCTGATATCAGGCACCTGGTAGTACCATCCCAAAACCTTGCAAACAAGAACCACAGATCACAGACTTCTACATCTGATCTGGTACAGATCCACAGCAGCCAAACCAGAGATCCAGGAGACTGCAGTTACAGCCTTGATATTGAATATATCTGGAGACTTTGCCAACTAGCACAGCCATATGTCAAAAATACTTTGGGTCTATTCATTTGGTTCAATTTATTTTTACATTTCTGACTGCACCCCACAGTTTGGTATCATCAGCTAACTATAGCCCATTGTCAATGTCATAATTAAGACAATTCTGATTTCTTAGAGACACCACTCCTCGCAGATTTCTGTCCAGTCATGGGACCATTGACTACCACTTACTGGACTCAATCCTGCAGCCAGTTGTTCATCTGTTGAAAAGTCCACGCATCAAATTCATATGAAGGATGTTGTGGAGTATCCATGCCAAAGGCCTTACTGAAGTCCAGCCAGATGACATTATCTCAAAAGCTCTTCCTTTGTTCATTGATGCAGTGACGCCATCATTAAAGGTCACTAGCTGATCAAACAGAATTTTCCCACAGTGAAGCCATGATGGTTCTTCTTCTATATCACCACCCTATATACCATGTGCCTTAGCAACATCATCTCTGTTTATTAGCTAAAGATGTTACCTGGAAGTTTCATTATTAGTTTGGTAAAATTAGTGTCATTCAGTCATTCATTCAGTCATTCATTCATTAAAACAAACCAAAAAACAAACAACAACAACAAACTTAGATATAACCTTCAAAATGTAATGGATATGTCACTGTTCAGAAATAAAATCATTTTTTTTTAAGTCTTTTTTTTTTTTTTTTTTTCATCTTAGTTGGATAGGAGTATCCTGTAATTCACTCCAGTAACTTACACTACAAGTACAATATACAATATCATATTCCGTACAATAATTTCCAAGCTAAATATAACAGTCACTATAATACAATGAGCAAATACATTAAACTGTCACTATGGGCCCTTTATACAGACAGACAAATGTGTTTTTTTAATCATTATACTGGAAAAAACTATCAGTGACACCAAAGTGTTGCTTTGAGGTACTCAGCAAAAAAAAAACCCAGTGAAATAAATATGGGAAAAAGTCATTTACTTGATTATTTGTTTTTTAGCAATAGCTCTATTGCCAATTGTTTATAGGCTGGTTTGGTCCAGTTCTGTGACTAGTGGGGCAGAGAGATTCACAAATTTGTGTCTCCAGAAAGGGGAAACAGGGGACCCCAAATAATTAAAGACGGGGGGAATGATCTGAGGAAAACCAAACTAATTTACTTAATATGGTGTTGTAATACAAGATAACACACTACTATTAATACTGAATCTAATAAATCAAATATAATGAGAGAGAAAGTGTCCAAAAGCTGAAGGCCTTACACTATTCCATTGCTTCTAGTTCTACCTATGTAGGTACCTGTGAGAAGAGGCTGACTTCCACCTCACTACAAGCTCCTTTCAGTTAGCTTTGGAAAGCTCTCAGATCTCCCCTGAGCATCCTCTTCTCCAGACTAAACAATTTCAGTTCCCTCATAATTTCTCTTAAGAATTGTGCTCCAGACACCTCACCAGCTTCAATGCCTTTCTCTGGATACATGCGCTATCTGTCTTAGTACAACTGGAAACACTGTGATCAAACATCACCTTTCACTTAAGATAGACATACTGACAAGGCTAAGGCTATGTTAGATTTAATGGTCCAATAAGTAAAAGATGTGTACGTTGAAACAGGTGTGGTATATTATTCTCAATTTGATTGTTCACAGATTCTTCCTTAACACATATTTCCACAGCTGTAAATACCTCATATGGGTTTCTTAGCATTTACATTGAAATTGAAGCTGAACAGCATAAAGTAGAAGAATTATGAAACATTTCTTATTTTACTTCTATCACAGGTCCCAGTAATAGGATGTGAGCTCCAGTGTGGGAGAAAGAAGGTATGGATAGCTGCTCAGAACCTGAAAGGGATGATAATGTTAAAAAGGTCCAACGAAGGACCTGAGTCATGACCAGCGCTGTTAAAAAAGTTGAAGGGTAATTGGAATTTGTTCTGTGAAGCACTGAGGCACCCATCTGCTACCTGGATAAGTTCTCTAGATAGGTTTGCTATCTGCTGAGGGCCTGCATTCAGAATATCAAGAAGAGGGTATCGGGTATGATAAAGTCAGACAACTATCCCCTCCTGGTCTTTCAAGGTGGGTAGAACAAGACTGCACAAGACTTTATGCCCCTTGGGAAGATTTTTAAAAGACTGAGAGTGCAGTTAATGTTCTTCTCAGTCCACCCAGTTGTAGACTGTGATTCTGTCATGGGGTGCTCTCTAGAGCTCACTCCGTGACAGCGGGGACAAAACCCGGGGAGAGAAGGCACGAAGCGCCTCCCTTCTCTAGCGGCGTGGCGCGGCCTCACCACGTGCGCTCCAAGAGAGGGGAAAGAAATAAAACGGCGAATGGGTCTAGGAGGGAAGGAATGAAAAGAAAGGAACGATCTGAGAATGAACGGCAGTTTAATGAACTTAATGATACTAAACAACAACAGAGAGTTTCAACAAGGAGAAAAACAGAGCTAAACCTCACCGGCGGGCTGTGGGAGGCGGGAAGGCTCCAACCATGCTGTCTCCTCGCAGGGAACCGCGGGCCAAAGACCCTGTCTCCTTTCCCGGCCACCCCTCCGGCACTGCTCTCCTCCCCCCCCCCATGCCCAATTAAGGCAGTCCATAGGAAAGGAAAAAAAACTCTCTCCTTAACTCCCATTATCCTGCATGATGTTCTGATGTGGAATAGCAACGCAAACCAAAGAAATTACAAAACCATAACGGATTCAGGCAGAAGGAGGAGAATAAATCAGTTGAATGACAGCCTACATGAAAGGCTATGGGTTCTACAATCTAGGACGCGCCTTTTGCAAACCAAATATGTTGATGTGAGATGGGACACAACTGATCAGGAGAGGCAAGAAAATATCAGCCATCAAGCTGGCTGGACTCATCACTAGGGCTTTAAACTAGAGCTGCTGTGGAAAGAGGGTGTACTGCCGAGTCACAGAGAATGAGGGAACACTGTCTTTTCAGGAAGAGGATGAGGAAAACCTTAGATTTGTCCTGAAGGTTTGTGGGGGGGATTCATCTAGGAAGGTAATGCATCCAAAGGTCAAGTTGAAATGACTTTATATTATGCATACAGAGTGGGAAATAAGCAGAAGTTGAAAACGTGCCACACTTGCAAAACTGTGATCTAATTGCTATCACAGATACATGATGAGATGATTAACATAACGGGAATATAACCACTGAGGGCTATGAACTTTTTAGAAGGGATAGGTAAGGTAGGAGGGGTGGGAGAGTTGCCCTCTATATTAAGAATTGACTGCAAGGAGTTCCCTCTGAGAAAAAGTCAGGAACAGGTTGAGAGCCAATGACTTAAAAATGGGGATGGGACCAATAAAGAACAGCTGGTGATCAGGATCTACAATAGGTTACCTAATCAACAGGTTACCTTGCCTGTTGATAAGGCCTTCTTTCTTCAGTTGCAGGAAGTGTTGCACTTGTAGGCTCTCATCCTGATGGGAAACTCAAATCACCCAGATATCTGCTGGAAAAACACAGCAACCTGCAAGAAATCCAAGAGAATTTTGGAGTCCATCAGCAATAGCTTTCTAGTTCAGGTACTGGACAGATTGATCAGAGATTAAGTACTGATGGACCTGGTGATCACAAATGTGAAGGATATCATTAAAGATATTAAGATATTCCTTAGAGACTAAGGAGTGGAGCAAAGTTGGCTACTCTTTAAGAAAACTTTTCTGCAAGTGCAACAGCTCTCCCTCCCACAGTGTAAGAAAGCAGGAAGTTAAGGTAAGAAGCCAGCAAGGCTTGGCAAGGACCTGCTAGTCAAACTGAGGGAAAAGAAGGGAATGTACAAGCAGTGAAAACTAGGATGTGTCACCTGGGAAGAATACAGTGATGCCGTTCAGACATGCAGAGATGGGATTGGAAAAGCCAAAGCACAGAAGGAGCTGAACTTTGGCAAGGCACGTTAAAAAGACCTCTTCTGACAAGGCACTGGAACATGTTGCCCAGAAAGGTAGTGGATGCCTCATAGCTGTAGGTGTGAAAAGCCAGGTTGGATGAAGCCCTGGGCAACCTGTTCTAGTATTTGTACTAGTGGTTGCAGACCTGCCTGTGGCAGGGGAGTTGGAAATTGATCCTTGAGGTCCCTCCAGCCTGATAGCCCGTATGATTCTATGAAATCACATTGCTAATCTATGGCCAGGAGTAAATATAACATATACTCTAAGTATATCTACAACAGAATCACAGAATGGCCAGGGTTGGAAGGGACCTCAAGGATCATGAAGCTCCAAGTCCCCTGCCACAGGCAGGGCCAGCAACCTCCACATTCAGTGCTAGACCAGGCTGCCCAGGGCCCCATCCAATCTGGCCTTGAACACTTCCAGAGACAGGGCAGCCACAATCTCTCTGGGCAGCCTGTTCCAGTACCTCATCACTCTCTCTGTAAAGAATTTCCCCCTGACATCTAACCTAAATCTCCCTTCCCTCAACTTAAAACCATTTCCCCTCATCCTGCAGTTATCTACCCTTTTAAAGACTTGATTCCCCTCCTGTCTGTAGGCTCCCTTTAGGTACTGAAAGGCTGCAATGAGGTCACCCCACAGCCTTCTCTTCTCCAGGGTGAACAAGCCCAGCTCCCTCAGTCTGTCTTCATAGTGGAGGTACTCCAGTCCCCTGATCATCTTCATGGCCCTCCTCTGGACCCTCTCCAGTAGCTCCCTGTCTCTCTTGTACTGGGGGCTCCAGACCTGGACACAGTACTCCAGATGGGGCCTCACAAGAGCAGAGTAGAGGGGAACAATCACCTCCCTGTTCCTGCTGGCCACCCCTCTTCTGATGGAGCCCAAGATACCATTTGCCTTCTGAGCCACAAGGGCACACTACTGGCTCATATTAAGTTTTTCATCAATCAAGACCCCCATCTCCTTCTCCACAAGGCTGCTCTCAAGGACCGCTCCTTCTAGTCTGTATGGATGCCTGGGATTCCTCCGTCCCAAGTGCAAAACTCTGCACTTTGCTGTGTTGAACCTCATCATGTTCACCTGGGCCCACCTTTCTAGCCTCTCAAGGTCCCTCTGAACGGCATGCCTTCCTTCAACTGTGTCAACCATACCACTCAGCTTGGTGTCATCAGTAAACTTGCTGAGGGTGCACTTGATTCCATCATTGATGTCATTGATAAAAATGTTAAAGAGCACAAGTCCCAAGACAGACTCTTGGGGGACATTGCTCGTTACCGGCCTCCACCTGGACATAGAGCCATTGATGACCACCCTCTGTCTGAAGCCTTTCAACTAGATTCTTATCCATTGAGTGGTAAACCCATCAAATCCACATCCCTCCAATTTGGAGATAAGGATGTGGTAGGGGACCATGTCAAAGACCTTGCTCAAGTCCAGGTAAATGACATCAGCCACCTTTCCCTTGTCCACCAATGCCGTCACTCCATCATAGAAGGCCACCAGACTGGTCAAGCATGACCTTCCTCTGGTGAAGCTGTGTTGGCTGTTACTGATCACATGCCCATTCCTCATGTGATCAAGCATGTCATCCAGGATGATCTGTTCCACAATCTTCCCAGGCACAGAGGTGAGACTCACCGGCCTGTAGTTCCCTGGGTCTTCCTTGCTCCTTTCTTGTAAATGGGAGTGATGTGACCCTTCCTCCAGTCATCTGGGACCTCACCTGGCAGCCACAACTTTTCAAATATGATGGAGAGCAGCTCAGCAACCACTTCAGCCAGCTCCTTCAGAACCCTGGGATGCATGCCATCTGGCCCCCATAGACTTGTACACATTCAGTCTCATGAAGTAGTCTCGGACTTGCTCTGTTCTCAGAGCAGGGGGGGGATTTACCAGCCTGGTCCCCACTCAGAGGTTTAGGGATGCAGGGCTCAGGGACATGAGAAGTTCTGGAATCCTGACTGCCAGTGAAGACTGAGGCAAAGAACTCATTCAGTACCTCAGCCTTCTTTTCATCTGTTGAAGCCAGTTCTCCTTTTACATTTACCAAAGGAGGTACACTCACTTTGGCCTGTCTCTTCCGGCCAGTGTACCTGTAGAATGTCTTCCTATTGTTTTTCACATCCCTCGCCAAGTTCAGTTCCGCCTGCGCCTTGGCTTTCCTGATCACACGTCTGCAAGTCTGGACTGCATTCCTGTATTCTTCCCAGGTGACATGCCCTTGTTTCCAGAGCTTGTAAACAACACTAGTGTATCTAATTATTTGTTCATGAGGAGGTGTCCACATGTTTAAGGACATCAGGATTTCTGGAGGTCTAACTATGTGCAGTTTCAAACAATATAAATGAGCAACAAATTATATTTCAGGCCTAAGCAGCTCATAAACTGATGACAAAATGTTATCTAAGATTTAATTGAAGTTCAGCAATATTTCAAGAAGAAAGGCCTGCATTCATTCCTGGTATTCACAGGCTCATGGTGGTGTAAGAAATAAATGTTTTTTTTTGTTTTGTTTTGTTTTTCATTTACCAATAAATGCAGGTGTTCTTTGCTGAACTAATGTTGCAGAATCAAAGAGTGTACTTTAGGTTTCAGTGGTTTAACCCTACATCAAGGCCCAGTGACTGCGGTTACACTACTTTAACCCTAAATGTGTGAATGGTCCTGCTGGGAAGGAGGTTACACTCCTGTGAGGAGGGCACGTATGGCTGAGGCCCTCTGCCAAACTACAGCCTGCAACCTGGGAGATGCAAAAGGGTCATAATAGGAAAACATAAATCGATAGTCCCAAACAGAGCTTAGGGCTGACAATAAAAGTCCTTTTTGTTTGGATCTGGAGAGGCAGATCCTTCTCTCTTAATGTGGCATCCCATCTTACTGACCTCCCATGACCCTCCTTGAAGAAAGCTAGTTCAGTTGAACTTTAGATCAAAGTAAACTTTGGAAAGACAAGGATAACACCAAAGAAATTATCTATTCTTGTGTAACATGCTTTAACATATTATTATCATTGAAGGTTTTCCTGCAATTATTTTGTCTGTGAGCATTGATTTTGTGGTACATAGGATAATATGCTTTCATAGAATCATAGAAATACCTAGGTTGGAGAAAAACTTAAAGATCATCTAATTCCAGTTTCACTGCCATGGACCGGATTGTCACCCACCAGATCAGGCAGCCCAAAATCTGATTCAACCTGGACTTGAATGCTTCCATAGATGGAAGCATCATTTGAGTGTGAAATCTAATATATTCAACCTTATATACATATGAAGAAAAACATGGAAATTAAGCCACACAACTTTGTTTAAATTTAATAAGACTTATGCAACAAAATTCCAGTAGGTCAGTAGAAGTTAGTTTCTAATACTAAATTAACCAAAGTGGCTTTGTCAGCTTAAGTGTACTTTGTCAGTTTAAAGTCTTAGCTTTACTGTTAAAGGAGAAAGAATGAATAAAATCATAAGGAATAAGATTGTTCCTACTCATAATTTCTGCTTAAGAAGTCACTCCCCTGAAAAATACAGAGTTGAATTTAACTGCTGGTCCTATTGATGTGAGAAAAAGAGATTAACAAACTAATATCATTAGACTGTCAGCCTGTGTTACAGTATTTCCATGCTCAGTAATAGATCATAAGATTCCATGCTGAATGGCATTCTCTATATCTAAAACTTGCCAGGCTTCTTGTTTGTGAACTTTTCTTGATCTACCTCTAGCTTTGTTTTATCTGGTGTAGCTTTAAGCCAGTTTATTTAGTTGACGAGGCCACTGCAGCACTGGTCACTTTATTTTCTTTATCTTCTTGTGGCACCACCACAGTTAGCCATAACATGCAATTATACAAAAAAAAAAAAAAAAAAAAAAAAAAAAGTATTTATAACTCTAATGCAATGGTGCACTGTAGAGAAACAGAGTTGGTTGGAAAACAAACTTCCAAAACAAAATGAACACTCCAAGAAGCTGTAGTAACATGGCATTGCCTATCACTAGGAATTTGCAAAACAGTAATTGACATAAATAGAATACATAGGTTGATTTTATTTGAGTGGAAACTACAACTGATGTAAAGAATACAATATCATTATGTAATAGAGCACATTCTCAGCTACAGAGCACTCTTTTTCAACATGCTATCTACTAGCTATGCATTTTTGCCAGCAACGAACTGAACCTACATGACATGGTCATAAAAATCTGTGCTAGTAGAGATGACCCACTGTTTCACCATTGTTATGACAGCAGCGTTGCTATGAAAATGTTCTATGTACAGTCCATATTTCATAGGCCCAAACCAATGAAGAAGGTGCCAAATCTGAACTGTATGGTAGTGTAGTGGGACAGTCCAGACAAGACTGGCAATGTGCACCATGGACTTTCAACTAGTACAAGACCTGAGGTTATCATGTTTGATTCATCCATCCTTTTTATGCTGACCATTTGTCTCAGATATACCACACACTACTGAATATCTAAATATCACTCCCAAAGTGTCCTAACCCTCTTTTTAACCTTATATTAAGGATATATCAAACTGGATTTTATTATTAAAATTAGATCAGATTTTAATTTTGTTATGTGTCTGTTCAGTTTCATTCCTTTGTTAATTTACATAAATTCTTCCAAATTTGTAAAAAGACAGGGATGTTTGCCAGAGGACTGCATATCTTGACTTCAAAATTTTGGACTCAATTTTAAAGTAAGCAGTTAAGGTGAATATTTTAAGTAATCATTACATTTTCCTTGTACTCCATGCATGACCTGTGGCTTTAGTATCTGAGGGCATAAGACTTCGTCACCTGGATCGAAGAATGTATGACATTCACAGTTCCAGATCTCGCACTTTTTTTTTTACTATAACATAAGTGAACAGTGTCAGGCACAGAATGATAGACTACATAACAGACAGAACATCAAATGAGGGTGCACTCATTCTCACAAGTGGTATGAAAGCTGACACTAAAAATTCTGTTGTGAATAGGTGAACAAGCAAATCAAGAATCATCATTCTTTGAACTTGTATACAGCCCATGAAGATTGAAATTTGAAAATTAAAGAAGTTGTTAAAGCTCTATTGCATGCTTACAGCAGACCATTACATTGAACATCTGAGGTGTCAGATTAATGTGACTCTTGAAAAGAACTTGAAAGAAGTGCTAAATAGTGCTTAATAGGAATAAATCAGGAACCTTTGACAATTGCTTATTTAAGTTTTTTGAA
>JAPSGF010000004.1:31790892-31899705 GCA_035772895.1 Perdix hodgsoniae
GTCTACACCCCCTAGGAATACGTCATATATCAATCTTTGGCAAGGGAGGTCCTATCCACGTCACAACCCATTTCCCCGGAAAACACCTACTGCAACAAGGACCATAACGCATTTAATCAAAATCTTCACTACCTATCCCTTCCAGATTTAATTCTGTAAGTAAGTATTTGGATACCTACAAATGTGTTTGCTGTTTTCAGCAATAGCGAAACAGTGATTAGGGCAATATCAAAAACACCTTGTGTGAACTTGTACATCATCTAGTTTATCCCCCCAACCCCCACCAAAGCAGGTTGTCTACAGAAGGTTGCACAGAAAGGTATACAGGAAATACTTGGGTAACTCTGGAAAATAAGGCTTCACAGCCTGTCAGGGAAGATTATTTCAGTGCTCTGTAACCCTCAAAGTAAACATTTTTCCCCCCATGTTCATATGAAACATCCTGCGTTCCAGTTTGTTTTCAGTTCAATAAAACAAACAAACAAACAAACAAAACAAAAAAAAACCAGATTGCTCAAGATCTTGAAATGAGTGAGAGCTAACTTGTTCTTCCGGATTTAGTTGTATTTGCGATTGCCTACCTTAAATTTGTGTTGTTATTATTTTGGCCAATCTCCCTCTGTCAAAACATTTCTGTGACTCTAGCAGGGCTTTGTGGTTGTGAATAACTGACTTAATTTTGTGCTGCTTAATGATATTATCATATTATTTGTACTGTGGCTTGTATCTTTATTCTATCTACTGTGACATCTACTCGCTGAAAACGTGAATGAGAAAAAGGGTAATGATTTTGCCTCAACATCTTTTAAAAATGGTAGTACTATGGGAAATATGTTCCAATCTACTTTTTGTTTCATATAAATAACTAATAAACTAAGCAGTGGAAGATGACTTCCAAATTTCTGTCAGAAAGAATAAATTTAAACCCACTTAAAATCCTCAGTCTTTTCAATAACTTATAATCCCAAATTCTGTCATTTTCTTCCATATTTAAGAATCGTCAGTGATCTCATGCTGGAAGGGGACTATAATCAGAGCATACACAAGGGAGTAGTAAGAACAGGGAATCTTAATAAACACTGGCAAGGCAGGAGCCAAGGGTGACTCCTCAACACAGGCCAAGACAAGAACTAGGAGAAATTCCACCATTCACAGGTAGGGAAATAGAAGTGATATGTACAGGGTCATCCACAGGTCCAGCAAGGCCAGGTAATGAGTAAAGCTGTTAATGGTGAGGAATGAGACTGTTCGTGGCAATGGAGAGCCATGGATGCCCTCAGGCTCTACATTTGCAAAAGGTATGAACGTTAACAACCTAACAATTCAGCAATATCTGTAGATGTAAATTTATTACAGGAGAAAACAATCTTTTATATTTACTCAGACAGATACAATTCTGATTATATATTTTTTTGTGGATTTGTCAATTTCTGCAATATCACCCATGTATGACGTCCTGTTGAAAGGAAAAGTGAGGTTAGGACACAAAATGAAATGACAATTCTTCCCCTCATTTAAGTAATAACCATTCTTTCTCATAATTGTAATTTCATGTATATGCATTTAAATGTAAATTTGCCCTCTTACTACTAAGGAAAGAATGGGAATATACATGCATCATTTATAAATACCCTCATGATGTATTCAAATAGTGTACTGGTAAGCACCAAGATAAAATTTTGGAAAGGCAACTAAGTGGCTAGACAGATGGATTATGAGTTCAAAAAGTATCTGGAATGCTAAAAAGGAAGCTTGACCTTAAGGGAAATGAAGAAGTAGTATGAATAGCACTACTCATATATTAAATCTGTGCAGACTGCCAAATGTAATTCTAGAAAGGTTATTACATGCTGCCTAATGAGTACCTAACTTTGTAGGTACTAGAACTGAATGGGCTAGGATAAAGTATCCCAAACTGCAGTGCAAATACTAGTGATAGAAAAAGGCTTGCAAGTTGGGAGCTGCTTTTTCTGCTAAATAGTCCTTTAGGGTAGTATGGTTAGGATGTGGTTGGACTCTCTCTTTAAGGTCTTTTCCAACCTGAGCTTTCTACGATTGTTTTTAACACCAATGCAACTCTTCAGAAGAGACAGCTGATGCTGATTACTGTACTTGACAAAAAGTCTGCAGATAAATCCAATAAACATGTTACCTGACTTTAACAAATCACTCAAGATAAAAATAGTAGAACTTCATCTTATTTCATAGAAGAAAAAAAAACAAACAATCAGCATTACTTTTTCCATCCCTTTTTTTTTTTTTTCAAGTTGCCCAATTTCTGAAGGACATCTGTACATAAGTATTATATAGTTATACACTCACTCTTGCACACATTGTTCTGTGCATCAAATTCTGTCAGCACATAGGAGGATCTTATATAAAAATGTTAGTAATGACTTGCAAAGACTGTATTTAGTTTTCTGAGATACATATGCTGTCATGTCTGTAGAATTGTCCTTGTTTCATAGCCACTTTAAAAAGATCAGATTGAAAGAACAAAGAAAGGTTTTTTGCAGCTGAAGGCTTTTCTTCTTGTAGCTGTTTCCAAACAATTACTGGTCTACTAAAATGTATTACTGTTCCTGCAATCCCTACCATGCTATACCCTTAAGCCATCACAGTCATAACCACACAAATAAATAACAAAATATAAGACTGTGGTATTTTATCTTGTCTGGAAATCCATATTTCTTATCTTTTAAACTCAGACACGAACCTGTAAACTATCTGTAACATTTCTGTTCTACAGGAGCTTTTGTCATGTAATCATATGCAACAAACTTACAAACTTCCTTTTATTAACCTTGTTGATTATTAAAGAAGCTTTCTCCCTCTGAATATTCTTATGTCTCCTTTTAGTTTCACCAGTAGTGTCAGTGGTGACAGCGCTGGAGATGGCGTTCAGTCACAACTGCTAGCCCTAATAGATGAGAAAAGCAACGACATTTTTGCTCTGTAAATGAAGCAGATTTTTTATTTTTTTTTAGCTGTAAGGTGTGTTTATTATATATTTAGATGATATTCACTGCCCTGTCATGAGTTTTTGTAAATTTGACTCCAAAAGTTATATTCCAGCTACTACAATCTATATCAACAAGATTTAAGGGATGCTGGACATCCTTGAAATTTCAATAGTTGACATATTGATGGTATCCCTAAGATCTATAATATAAGAATTTTCCATAGATGGATAAATCCTACTCTTTCCTGCATAAAGATGACAGATAAACACTCTGCTGAAGAAGTAAACAAGCTGAAAATAAACATATTTGCACATAGAATTTTTAGTAGTTATTCATATTTATTCCAAAAAAGGGATAAGACTGTGGTAATATCTGACAGTAATCATATGAGTAATACACATATTCAAATTCAAATTAGATTGCCAGTAGTAGATACCACTCAAAAGAATTTATACAGTGGGAGTTCTACAAATAATGGTTTCTACAGATAGCCACAACGTGTGTCTTTTCCATTCACTTGCAAAAAAAAAAAAAAAAAAAAAAAGTACTTCTAAGCATACTTAGGCAAGTATGCAGTAAGCATGCAGAAATTAAATGATGTTTGAGTTTGAAGATTCTGTATCTATTGGGCTGGTTACTTGTTAGCTTTCAGTTTGAGTAATAGCCAGTGTTTTGGAAATCAAAGAGTGATTAACATGGAATGATAGCATTTTAAATACAGAATATATATAAATGCAAGGACATTAAAATACTGTTTAAATATTAAAGATCAGACTTTGCCCCAGATCTCTTGGTGAAACAAAGGAGGTTCAACAGCCTCTTTACTCCTGCAGGTAGCAAATCCTCAAAACAGATGTCTTTAGCAGGGCAAAATGATGGTTAAAAGGGTTCTCACTGACCAAACTATCAAAGGCATGGAGAAAACAATGGAATGGAGGCATCAGTGGTTATGATAAAGGACTTTGGCTGGCAAACTGCGCCAGGGGAGATTCAGGCTGGACATTAGGAAATATTACTTCTCGGAAAGGGTGGTCAGGCATTGGAATGCACTGCCCAAGGAGGTGGTGGAGTCACCGAACATGGATGTGTTCAAGAGACGTTTGGATGTTGTGTTGAGGGATAGGATTTAGCTGGGGAGTATTGGTGATGGTTGGACTGGATGATCTTTTAGGTCTTTTCCAACCTTGATGATTCTGTGATTCTGTGATTCTGTGAAATGATGTTGTATAAGTATTTCCTAATCTTAGTAGTCGAAATGAACAGAAAACTGAGAAGCCACACTAGACACCAAGGCTGATGCAGCAATTGGGTAGGTGGTCTTTGTTTTGTTTTACACGCTTCTGGATAGATAACTATGGATCATAACAAGCAGACTCTAAGCTTTTTGTGGAATGCTGATCCAAACCCTTTCCTTAGGAAAAGCTTTTCAGCACTCTTCTGGGAAACTACAGATTATTAAGGTTCAATATACAGTTTGTTTTTAATGACAAATATATGACATCCTATAACTAATAGATACATTTCTACTGGGGGATAAGAAACTCAATCAGAAGACATAGGTCTACTTGTTCCCAAAACTCTGATTGAAAGAAATGAAAGGGAAAGCAGAGCTTCAAGTTCATCCTTCCTATACAAGTTTATTAACCTCTAAGACTGTTACTTAAAGAGAGAAGGGTGAAATCAGTCTCCATCTATGTCTTTCTTGAAATTGAGCTGCCGCATTGTAATCAGCTCAGGAATCCTCAAGCCAAGAACAGGAATCCTGAGTCATCTTAATGCAAGCCTACTCACACTAAACGCTCAAACATGTTTTGTTGAGAGATTCTTTGTTTTCAGATTCTGTTTCTATTCTAGACTGTAGTATTTTACCATAAGATGTGTTTTCTGTGCACTGCCTACACTTTAGTGTTATATCCGGGGCGCAGGGTTAGGCTTTCTAGGCTTCTCCCTAGAAAGACATTCACATTCTGAAAATACCACAGAGCCCAGGTAAACTACCCTTTCAGAAATGCCTTTGGTATTGACTGAATAAAAATGCAGAACAGCATCAGCAGTAGTTTTGATAATTGGATCCTGCTTATTCCTAAAGAAATTAACTAAAAGAAATAACTGACCAAAAATTCAGCCCAAACATTAGAGCAGGGTAAAAGTTCTATAATGGTTTGATTCAAGTGTTAATGTACCAGTTGCTTGTTCAGCATGCTGACTTTTTTTAAATCCTGCTCAGATACATAAATCTTCCCTAGTTCTGCCTAGGGAAACTGAACACCTGACTCACTGGCAGATGTATTGGGAGCCATGCATAAAATTTATTAAGCTTTTGGAGACATGCATTTAAATGTAAACTTGCCACTGGATTTATCTTTTGACTGACTAGAATAATGGGATATGAGAATGAACTGTAGAAAAAAAAAGTTCTAACGACAGCAAGCAAGCACACAAGAGCTTTCCGCCTTAAGAGCGTAATATAATAGTATTTCTAATAATTAGTGCTCTATGTTATTTAAACAAAACTTAATTAGAATAGCTTCTCCTTTTTTACTTTGCAGGTCTGTTACTTAAAGCTACCCAGCGAAAAGATATACATATCATAAAGTAGTTCTCAGTGATAAAGACATACTAGTAAAAATGAGGAAACACAGATTTCATCAGGTAAAAGAAAAATATAAGGAAAATAGGAATGATGAAAGCAGTAGAAGTGATAGTCCATACTGAACAACATAACTAAAACTGAAGCATAATGGAGCATTTTTATTAATCTACTGGAGATTTTACTATTTCCTGACTCTGAGTACTTTGGAGACTACATGTCTTGCAATGAATGAGATTTTACTTGCTTATATTACATTGATTCCCCCCCCCCCCCCCAGTGCTTCTCAAAGCAAGGACATCTATAGAAGTAATCAAATATGGCAAATGATTTCTGTCTAGATGTATCACTACACAGAGACCACAAGAATGTAGTTTGTGTTCACAGCTGTTAATGTGTTTCAGTTCTACTAATAAATAGTGTAGACCTTTATTTTCTTTTTCCTCCATGAGTTCTTCTCTATCAGACTCTGGCAATGAATTTAAAAAATAGCAGAAAATACAGAAGTAAACACTGTCAAGTGCACTAGCAGTATGAAATATTAACTATTCAAGTATTAAAAAACAAAGTTACTATTCCAAATTAACTTGTATTTATATAGTAGTTTTTCTCTATTTCCCCAAAACACCTTATAAATAACAATATCTTACAGAGTTTACTTAATCTCAGAAATTAAAGAAAAGGTATATAACATCCTGCTTTAATTTAGGAAAGAATATCACTAATATAATTTCTTTTTGAGTAGAATGGTTAAAGACATTGTATAACCAAGGAATACACAGATGTTATGATTATGAAATAACCAAGAGAGTTTGGCTAAACAGGTTATTATAACAAAAAGAAAATAGAAAGAATGCTTATGCTTGTCCTGGGCTCACTGTAGAGAGATCTACAGAAAAAGATACTTTCCCCTTGGTAGTCAGCTCTTAAATCTGTCTAGGAGAGGTGAAGCAAGGCTCCACCCCTTCCAGCAGCACAGGTGAATTGCCTTCACCTGTGCTCCTGTGGCTGACTCATTGCTCACCTCAAGTGATCAATCAGAGGTTCAGGCTGTGATTCAGCAGTTCCCATGCATACACAATTATAATATTAAATTACCAACAGTCTTGGTTTAGATCAGAAGTACATGCTTGGATTTTCAAGGGAAAAAATGCCTTACTTACAAGTTCTTTGTTTGGTCTAAATATTGATTATCTATTTCATGTTTAAATTCTTTAAAGAACGGATTCAAGCAATGTAAGAAACAGAGGAGAAGATCAGTCTAATAATACAAACTGAGTGAATCCCTAATGTCCTCGGACAAGAAAGAAGTGTCAACATTTGGACAGTGAACTCTCAGATGTTGAGTTAGGAAACTCTCATAAACAGTCTGACCAAAAATCCTTTCAAATGATGGTAGTATCAAGATTCTGGAATGCTTTTTGCCAAAACATAGGAAAAGAAATGCCAGTAGCTGCTGTTGTTACAACAATAAAGAAGCATGAACTGTTCAAAGTACAAATGAATACTTCTATAGAAAATAGGAAGCATAAGAAAGCTACTACTAAGCTAGAAATGTACCTTCTGCTTTTACAGGAGAAACATAGAGAAAATCAAAGAGTTGAGAACTCGAAAAGTTACAAATCTAAAATCATTACCTTGTGGTGGATTATGAAGATGTTGGCTTGTGATAAAATCTGTGATTATGGAATGTTCCATGGTCATGTCCTTCAGAAAGAAATATGTCCAGTAAGGGATCTATCTTGAGCTAACTTAAACCAAAAACATATGAAATAGGAAGAATTGCTCTACAGAGACAGAATGAAAATGAACATTACTGGAGCTGCTATTTGATCAAAGGACAAAATGAGAGTGTGAGAAGAAGCAAAGAGTCTGGCAGGTTCTGTGATTCAGTGAGGAATTTGGATTCAGTTCCTAGTAGGGTAACATATTTTCATTTTCAGAAGTCTGTTAAGGGTATCCGAAAAACAAATTAAAACAAAAACAAAAAAACACTGATTAATGTAATTGGCTTGAAAATATGATTGACATATGTCTTTGAACTCAAGGGATTATGAGGAGGAAAGGAGGAGAAGGCCAGAGCATGTATTGTTCAGTTGAATGATAGCTTTAATAATGATCAAAATTTAAAATATCAGTGTAAGGATCTTAATGATTAAAATGAAAAATGTAATGTTTCCCTAATCAGTGGGAGACACAGAATGTCAGAGATGCAGAGGACGGCAGAAGGTGTCTTGATCATGCAAAGTATTATCTATAGTGTTCAAATTTGTCATCACAATGTGAAATTTATTAACTTCTGTTGAAAAATGTATTATTAAAATGTCAATACATGGGATTTTTTTCTTGGTGCAGTTAAATAATTAATATTGTGAAATACTTCTACAATGCTGGACAAAACCAAAGCTTTTTTGGTTTTATGACAGGAATTTCATAACCTTGGCAATTCATTTAAAATGTCTGTAGAAAATCTTTGCTTGACAGATACCTTCTGTGTATTAGTACTACCTTGTCCCCACATTGACTCAGGCACAATAGTGGTCCATTATTTGTAAAAACAATATTTTTTTCCTAATAACAGCTCCAAAAAATATGCTAAAATGAAAATAAAATAGAATTCTTAATTTATCCTGTTATCAAAATTATTTATAAAGATATTAGAAATTATAAAGGAACATATATATATTCTCCTTTTATTTCTTATAGAATTCTATATTTCTTGTAAAATTTTATACGTAACTTGAAGACTAACTTGGAAAGTTAGCTCTGCCATTAATGGATATTTGATTGACTGCTAGAAAGTTCTTGTCACAGCAAATGTTCAAAAAACATTATTGTCAGTAGGTCCAGTTTTCATCGTAAGTCTCAGAAAAGATATTTCTTATTTTTATGATGAATTGAAAGTCTGTCTTTCATCTGGCTCTGAGTTTGGTAAGTATAGGTTATTAGATTAATACTACTTTCTGCACTTACTAATTGCCAAATAGTGAAAAACAAAAACAAACTGGCTGACTAACTTACAGATAGCATCAAACATATCAAGTGATCTGAGCAGTCATGACCTGACATGACCAAGCTGAGAAAGAGTACTTTTAAAAGAATATGATGGCTTCATTTTATCTCTTGGATATTTCAGGGACTTCTGAATACTGGACAGCCATTTCGTTTACAGAAAGCACTCTCATGCTAGGTTCAGTAGAGTTCTATTTTATTTTTCCTTCATTAATCAGGTAATGAAGATAAGAGAACAGATGAAAAAGAAGCATAAATTATTGTTTCTCCCATACAGAAAGAAAATGATATTCTTTCTTGTGTCTTTTTGTCTCTGGAGTACTACATCTCAGTGATTTTCATATTGATAATTTTGAATGGGATATGGATAAAGGCCAGCTGCCTATATCTCAGTGAGAATAAATAGAGATGGTGAACAAGATGGAGCAACAATATATACCACCAAGTATGAATGCATCCATCCAATTTCCCGTTTTTCATCATCTATGTGAGTGCTGCTCCAAAAATAATGTCTCATATTTTATCATGCTGTCTGATAACATCAGAGGTGGATATTGTGGTATGTCAGTAGAAGTTCAACCTTCCCACCAATATTATTATATTTTATTGCTGTGTGACAGATGGCAGCAGAGGTGCAGTCTGAAAAAATAGCTTATGAAGCAAAGGTATGTATTTCCTTCACATGAGAAACAATGCATCCATTGACATTCACTGATGTCTGTTGAACATTTATGGAGACCAAATAGTGGATGCGAGTACATTGAGACTGTGGGTGGTGTGATTCAGCAATGATGACTGTAGGTTATTGCTGCTGGTGGAGATTTTTACTAATATGACATGCAAACCCTTGTTCATCTCTAGCTAATGCTACGTTGAAAAGTAGTGTTCTGTAGCTGAGAATTTTCTCTATCAAACAGTGTTATTGTGCTCTTTGTATCTTTTGTAATTGCAATGGAAATAAACAGGAGGCATTACTTTTGGAGTGAACTACTTATTTACAGAACAAATTTCTGTCAATCTTCTCAATTACTGTTGAAAGATAACTAGGGCTGGTTTGCTCTTTTGGATCTGTATAAGTTGATGTGATCTCTTGATTTCTTTAAAACACAATTTCTGCCATTCTGTTTTTTGCTTTTGTCATCCATCTAGACTGTTAGGATTCTCACTACTTGAGTTTACATGCTTTGAGTCCTATACAGCTAAGGTCTATGTGAAATGCAGCAATTTTATTTAATATAGAAGACGGTGGATTAAAAGAGACTGCTTTTCATTCTTTTTTTGCACTTTATGGCTTAGGGAATATGAAATATTTGTTGTCTTTCCTGTTGTTTTAAGACTTGTTCAGTAATCTTTGAACTAAGCTGACATGATTGATGACTTTTCTTCAGATAAAGTGTTAGTTTAAGATGGAGGGAAATTAAATAATTTAAATAATACCATAGTTATATGAATTTTTTCAAAAATTAATTTTTGTTTTCAGTGTAACAAACATTATCTAAGCCATTTCTGTTCATGAATTATCTTCTATAAGTTTCATCTAATTTCTAAATACAATGAATCCATAGGCCTGTACATAGGCCTCTTAACATCACAGGCAGAAAACGAAGGCTGAATAATTGTGACTGGGTCTAGGATCAGGTCTTTCACTTGGCAACAGATGGAGATCATGTTAAAAAAAATAAAGGAGAGAAGAATGAAATAAACTGAATAGAAAATAGAAGAAATTGGGAGGGTTTGGGGGGCAGGTGAGGTAAAAGAAAGACAGCACTCAAACAATTTCTTTTTCTGATATAATTTTAAACAATGTATTGATGCTTCATATTAAATACCTAGACCAGATATTTAATTTAATATGCAATTCCTGTGTAATGTACATTATATGTATTTTAAAATATTTGTAGCTTTTAAATTTATTTTTGACTGAATAGGTTCCTGTCATTAAAATCCAGTAACATTCAACTGATGAACTCTGAAAAGTTGAATAGTATATAATTGCACAATGGAATAGTTTTGAAAACCAAAATGAGTAAGTTTTTCAAAGGAGAACAGATAATTCTGGTTTGTAGTTTTTCTGTGTCAATGCTGTTATCTTTAGATCTTTTTACTGTAGTAAGTACCCTGGATATCTTGTTACACTGGGTTGAAAAATATCTGATTTAGCTCTAGCATTGGTACATCACTACTTGAGGAAATTTGTTGATCTTACACTTTGCTGTTTCTTGTATAAAAGAGAAAATGCAGATTAAAAAAATATCTGTTGATAGAAATCACGATTAATTGTGAAATGTGCAACAGATGGCGAAACTTATAATCATTCTATCAGACTAATAGTATACTGTCTGCATTTTGGAATTTGCTTTTCCCAAAAGCTGCTGTTGGGCTCAAGCCATATTGACAGCTGGTATGTTCCTAACGAAGTTAGTTTGATATACCTCATCTATTAGATTCTGTGCATTTTCCAAAATAACAGATGACAAGTGCAATTGACCACCTGGGAAAAAGAATCTTCAGTTGAAAGCTTAAAGTAATCTTTTGTGTGTGTGTGTGTTGTTTTTTTTTTGTTGTTGTTGTTTGTTTTTTTTTGTCTTTTGGTTTTGTTTTTTGTTTTGTTTTGCCTTGTTTTGAAACTGTAGTGATATGAACTGCTTTTCTATTTTGGGTGACATTATTAGCTACTAGCATTCTATTTGCTTTCCCAAAGTATGGTATTTTTTTGTACCAACATAATGATCAAAAATAATCTGAGGACAACTAACAGATGCTGTAACTATCATCCTTTTAGAAAACTATGTCAGGCTTATCAGCATGCTTCTTCAAACATGGTATTTAGAAATCATATTGCACAGACTGTAAATTGAATTTTCAATCTCAGGCAGAATTACTCTAAAATGAGTTCTAAACGTATCCTACTGAAAGCTGTGTAAGACACAGTAATTTAATAAATCAACATTTTTCTCTGCAACAGACAACATACAGTGACATAACTGTTTATATTTTCTACATAAAAGCACCACTACATGTTATTGATGTTAAAAAAAAAGGGGGGGGAAACAGTACTGCTTAGGGTTTTGAAAACATGCATTTATATACAGCTTATATATATTATAAATAATTTACATTTGTTAAAAATTCAGTATTTTCTGATTCTGAAATTATTTTAGAAGGTTGGTTCAGCCAGTTTTAAACTACAAGTCTAGTGATATTCATTTTGTTTATACTGCAATATCACATTTACAAAGGTCTACATAATTTTTCATTGATAAGTTATATATTTTTTTTTCTGGTGTAATATAATAATCTGTTGTAGTTTCCATGGAAATAAATAGGAGGCATTACTTTCAGAACAACCTGTCTATAATACAGTTCTGAGTAACCCTGTACAATTCATTTAAAAAATACCAAGAATTTCCTTTTATGATTATTTCTTTAACCTTTTGCTTAAGCACAGACTAGAACTCGTGATACTCCAATTATTTGATGGATATTGAACAGATATGCTCGTTTGTTTTACATTTCCTTTGACAAACGCTGTGACAGAACTGCCTGCCTTGTTCCTCATTGTCATGCTTTCTTCTCTACGTTCTCTTCAGCATTATGCAGTACTCTTACACTGAAGCAATGCTTTGAAATATCATTTTTCTCCCAAAGGCTATCTTCGTTAGAGAGCAAAAATTTGTTTTACTACTTTTTGTCATTATCTGAATGGACTGATACAATGAAACTTGTTATAGGAGGGAGGAATAAGGTGAAATACTTCAGGTCAAAACTTTAATATAGTTGTCTTGTAATTTCAGTCCTTCTCCTGCAAGTTTTGCAAAAATATCCAATAAATGTCCCAGCATATTTTGAAATACAAAATCTTGAAATTGAACACACAGCCTGTTAGGATTAATATCCTAATGCAGTAGGAAGTATGCAGGCATTATGGAGACACTCAGATAATATGATGAAGACTACCAATATGCCAACCTATGAAGATGTGTGATTAAAAAGATTTATGCATTAGTGCTGCCACCTTCCTAAGCACAAATAGTGTCTTATGAGTAGAGGCTCCAATACGTTCTTTAGTTCGTATCATCTGATAAACTGAACTATCCAGCAAAATGAATCATAACTGCACAGTTATTACTGTTATTGCAAAGATAAGAGCATGGAAAAAGACAATGAGAAGATGTGTAATAGTTCTACTTTTATGTCTGGCAACAGGATCTCAAATACTTTAATGAAGAATTTGATATACAAATTTGGATGAATGGATGGGCAGATAGATGGACTATTATTTTCTCTGTCTGAAACATACATTACTGTTATGAACATTAAAGTTATAACACACATATTTTTCCAGGTTGGTGAATTTTAGAATAATATAAGTATTCAAGCAGCTGAAATAAAGAAAAAAAATGCTTATTTTCTTACTTAAAATCTGTTTCTGTTCCCTCTGGTATAATGACACTACTGCAAAGTAGGCATAACAGAGATCTGTATATATTACAAAAGAACATTTGGAATTTTTATTTAACTCCTAATGATTTTGTTTCCTTATAAACAAATGATTTGGGCATAATGCATTGCTCCAGGTTTTCTGATTTTGAATTTCAAATTTCCTATAGTGTATGTTATATTTGGCTTGTTATATTTGTCTCACGCTGATTTTCAATACATAACACAGTAAGGGAGGAGCTCTGACACAAAGTCTAATTCAAAATCAGGCCGCCTATTTGTACTCAAATATGGTGTTCCTCAGGACACAAAGTTAGAGTACTCCATTCAACCTCTCTGCGGTGACTACTGGGGACCATATGGTTGATATCAGACATGATGGTGGATTACAGTCATCCTTACATCAGTACTGGAAGCACCTGAGGAGGAAATGCCATCACATATTCTTAACTATGAATGGACACTTCTCCATAAAAACAAAACAAAATCCTGAATGCTGCATCCTCCAACTTTTCTACTACTTATTATCACTCCGCCTGCTGTGTCAGCAGAGCAGGACTCAAGATCCCTCTTCAATTATTTCTATTTAGTGCAAACTCATCTTCTCCAGAGTGACTTAAAATGCTGGTGCTAAGTCAGTTACAGAAACCTATTAACTAGAAAGGATGTAAGGATAAAGAGTGCAAATCAGTATAATCTAAATTATGCATACAAATCTATCTGTCTATAGGACCCAACAAGACCGTGGATCTGTGTATTCATTGAAATCTATGCAGAAAAAGAAACAATACCATATCACTTTCTCTTAATGTTCTAATGTTCAAATGTTCCACATTCACAGTCTTTGTGCAACAAAAGTGAAATATTATTTTCATTACAGGATAAATTATAGGTTGATTAACATACCAAAATATGTATTTTTAGATGTATGGATTGAACTACAAATATGCATTTTCACAAGCAAACAAAAGTTGTTTATGTAGATAGTGTAATCAACTCCAGGATTTGTGTCTGTTATCTATGTGCTATATATCCTTCCGCCTTTTATTTTTTTCTCCCATTTATTGCAAAACCTATGTCTCTACCAATTTTAAGACAAGGAAATAAAAACTAGAACTAGAAGGGAAATAAATCTTTGGATAGCAAAGAACAGAAAACTTAGGAAAAAATATCTATCAACATATTTGTTTGAGATAAATATGCTTCATTTAATACATATTATACTGTATATACAAATATATATACACACACAAACACAACATCTGGCACAAATAAATGAAGGAAAAAAAAAAAAAGAAAAAGAAAAAAGAAATAAATAAAAGAATACTGAAGAGATATACGAGCTGAATTTTCCAGAAGTTACAAAGTTATGACGAATGCAAATGTTGCATTTCTTAGTGATTGCAATGTGGGAATTACAAAATACAGAATATTCTCTATAATGAGCAGGAAACCATATTGAATCAACATCATTAAGATTTTGTTAACTCCTCCCCACAAAAAAAAAAAAAGAAAAAAGAAAAAGAAGACAAGCACAAATAATAACAGAAAAAAAGTGTAAAAAAGCAGCATTTTTTCAGTTTTTAAATGTCAGTGTTTAATTTCATGTTTTATTGCTTCTATCAAGTCCTATCAGCATTCCAAGAATAGACTCCAAGTGCTGATCAAGTTGGACATACTATGTTAGGATTGTGAAATGTCAAATAAAGAGACTGTTTTATCCGGCATTGTGAAAATCTTAGGTGTACCAATTTACCATGCTCAGAACAGACTTAAAGAAAAAAAATTCTTATCTTCTTATTTTCATTCTACCTTTCTCTCTTCTCTAATCCTCTCTAATCCACTCCAAAAATTATCAGCTAGGACCTAGCCATGTCAAGTTTTTGAACTGTGGGTGGTTTTGCTCCAGCTTTGTTCTCAGAAGTGTGACAGCCCTGGGATCACTTTGCAGTAAAAATTGAATTTTTTCCACACTCTCATTACTAAGAAAGAATTGCAAAAGGATTTTGGACTAAAGCCACAGAAAGACTTTTATCACCCACGTCTTACCTCATCATTTCAGAAAGGTTTCCCACTCAGGTGCTGTCTAACCTGTAGGTGAAGTCTTATGTCATAAGTCTTTATGACTTAGAACTGCCTACATGGTTAAAGGTTGGCATTTTGGCATAGCTTAATCTGCCAGAACCCCAAGCAGATGACTGAGTGGTGCTGAAATAAGAGAAATTGACAAAGATCATATCTAAAAACACCCAGGGATATTGAACATAGGATTTGAAAGTATTTCTTAAAATACTGTATCTAGTTTTTGCCTGTCAAAATCAATTACCTGATTTATAAACATAACTTAAAATAAGCTGGATTTCTTGCTTCCACTTCCTAAGGCCTCACTTGCTAGTGATTAGAAGCCTTCTTTTAATTTCCTGTTTCATCGCAGATTTATACATATTTGTTCATTTGCCAGCATGAATCAACTCTTCACTGTCCTTGTACATTTGCAAATAGCAACCTCACTTCAGCCTTCAAGGACTATTATTTTCAGTGAAATCTATTCCTAGACAACATACTTTGCTCAAGTCTGCACTCTGAGTTTTGAGTTTTAGACCTTCTGTCTAAAGGACCCCTAATGCAAAATTCTTATGGGTCAGAGACGCAGATAATGCTTTGCTGTGTTGTAGCCTTCTCGGTGGCAAGCCAGGTTTCCTGATGATACATACAGTAAGCAGAATGGTGAATAATTGATAAAAATATGATTGAGGGCAGCTTAAGGTGTTATTCCTTGGCTGTCAATTCAACCAGCTGTTAATTACCTTAACATCAAGTCATTTATGGACAGTGCTGCTCATTGCTTCCTGTTAGGTCTGCAGGAGAAGACAAATATTCCCATATCCCATTTTAGATGCTTATGCTCATCTTTTTTTTTCAGATTCAGACTGCTGACCATTAGAAAAGTCAGCTTTTCTATAGTCATGCAGAATTTGATGTTATACATGGCTGTCTGAACCAGTATCTATCAGCTAGAAGGGAATAAACAATGGCTTCAGCTGTGGAAAACAGCAGAGAACAGATACTGTGTGCAAGAAGTGGGTTTTTGTTGCTCACAGAACAAAGGAGAAAAAGCAACAAATACAACAACAACAAACAGAAAAAAACAACTTCCATAGGTGTTCACTGGAAGTAAGAGGTAGTGGTTGCTGCTTTCGGCCCTACATCCATTACTTTTTGTAGAATTAATCTGCCCTGGAGATAAACCATCTGACTACAGATGAACAGGCTACTGCCTTCAGGGAGTCTTGTAGAAACCATTATCCACCTCACCCGGGTACTTAATTACATTCTCACTTGAACTAAAAGACAGCTGCCCAAGAGACTTAAAGAGCCAAATCTTGGTCTCAGTTCTTGTCCACAGCTGCAATGAAACATTTGTCCACTTGTTCCATTTTGCAGCCAACTCCTAAACTACTTGGCACACCAAAAAATGCGTATAATGTTAAAGAAAATATCCATGCTACATACTATGAAATCTTTATTTCAGTAGGAATTCTGAAAAAATAGTTTAGGAAAATCTAGTCTGAATTCTAGGAATTTTTCTTACTTCATATTTATATCTTCTAGAATTTCAATAGTGCATACCTGTAGACTATTTCTCAGCAACTTCTAGCTAAAGAGAACAGAACTTCTCGAAGAAATTCTTCTCATTAGTTTTCTCAAACATTCAGTATCTATTTTTCATTCAATTTTTCTTGCTTCACTTCTCAGGTAAACTGAAATTTCTTTCCAGTTTAACCTATCAGAAAATTTATCACACACCATGAACTCTGTGCCAAGAAAACTAAAAAGAAAGCTGGAGAGTGTCTCTCTCTGAGTATTTCTCAGGATGCTGAACACCTGCTCAATGTTTCTTGCACAACATAAGCCAAAATAGCATTTTGGTTAAGACAGAGAAATCCTGAAAGTGTGTAAAAAGACACCATAGGAAAGGAATGTACACTGGGAAGTTTGCCTTATGTAGCATATTCTGCCTTTAGCATTACGAATAAGACTTATTATTGATTACAGAATTTGGAGAGTGAATGTTATTATTTTTCTAAAAGGACTAACAATAGTCTATATTGTATTTTGACCATACTGTTAATACAGACTAATGAATTATAAGCTTAGGCTGAATAGGCTGAATTTTTCTTTTTTTTTTTTCTTTTTTTTTTTTTTTTTCCGTAACAGCATTTTAATTGTTATATTTTCACTCTACTTCTCTACTTGCATTTGAGTAGCTCTCATTCAGCATGAGGTATCCACAAATATTCTTCTCTTCCTGTATCCTATTTTCTTTTCTGTTTGTTATTTTCTGTAGCTTTACTTTGCTTTTACCATTTGTCTCCATAGAATGTGCTTACTGGAAATCCAGACAGTTTATATCTGCAGCCTTCTTGCATCTGAAAATAAGAACAGCAATGCCCTTTGTGAATTAAATTGATCAGGTTTGATCTGTATTTAATAATTTTCAATTGTTCATTTATGTCTTCAACATTTTGTTCAACTGTTTTTCAAAACAGGAGCATAGAATTCAAGTTTGTGGCCAAAACATGAAGAACTTTGACTTATAAACAGTGAGTATGTCCATATACCGATCAGTCATTGTCATTGACAACTTTCAATCTGTCCCAGACATGACCATGTTTTTAAGTCTCAGATACTTTTGACTTGACCTTCATACTTCCTTTTGTACCTGAAGAGCAGTAAATAGGGAGAAATGGAAAGTGGAAAAGTAAAAACATGTTTTTGTTTACTGAATTTGATTGTCTGTCTCATGGAAAAACCTCTCAGTCCATATACTTTAGTCCAATCAGGATAGCATCAGTTCATTGAGTCATTAACAAAAAAAAAAAACCAAAAAAGTCAGAAGAATCGTGAGGCCCCGTTTTCATGGTCTGTATTCATACTGAAACTCAATATCAAGCGAGCTTTTGCCCATCTGCTCCATGGGAGGTATATACAATATTTACAATAAACTGTTGATTAGTGACAGTGATAAGGCATTAGAACATGCTGTCCAAGGAGCTGGTGCAGTTATTTTTCCTGGAGATTTTCAAGAAAAGGGTAGAGTGGTATGGAGGCATAGGAGGACTAGATAATCTTAATGATCTTTTCCAACTTTAATAATTATATGATTCTATGACTCTATACATTCAGGATAAGTGTCAGCAGTATAAAAGATACAACCCAATACTTGTCACAGAAAATGTTAGCAAAACAACTACACATTTCTAACAGCCTTTCTATACCTCACCTATAAATGCTGCAATTATACAGACATACTCAGCACACACCTGGTGTGGGTGGGTGTCACCACCAAGCAGACCATCCAGGGGTTATATGGTTGCTCCAGCTGTGTGCACCCCTGTCTGATGTGCTGTGGATCCCTAGCTGAGTACCTCTAGCCCACAGCAGTCACTGGATTGGTTCCACACAAGGCTAAAGATGCCATGACTGCTAGTGCCCAAGTGAGGTCACTGTCCTCTCCAAACAACATTTATGTTTCTACGATTTTTAAACCTGTTTTCAGGTTGAATTCTTTGTATCTTTCTGTAATCCCTTGGTTAACATTTGATATGTCTGATTATCAACTTCTTTTAAATTCTACTTTTTTTTGAAAAGTACCCTTTTTGTTCTGCGTATTTGAATCACTCTCCCTCTTGCAGTGACATTTCTAACTTACCAGCTGCTCTTACCAAGCCCATCTGCCAAGGGTGTTCTGTGGGAGCTCCCTTACAGTCAGCTGGATTTTGTGTTCTTCTCATACAAATCTAGAACATGTAGAGTCCCTGGTAAAGCAGCATGTGCTATTCCTCAGACCCATTAATTAAAAGCACCAAACTGTAGACTGCATTTAACCTATTTTGCTATTAAAGTCAGACTGAATTGTCTGAGGATCATTAAATATCCTCATTAAATGTAAACAGTATATATACTATTCTAGAGTAACCTAGTATTGCCCGGGATTTGGTGGAGAAATAAAAAGACCTTATGGATCTCTGACTGTACATACCATTTTACCGTGTTATGGAATTGAAATGGTAATGTCCCTCAGTGACTGGAGAGAGAGAGACTCTATTCTCACTCTGCATGTAGTGAATTTCATTTCGTACATGAGCCTTAAGGCATATTTGTTTTTGCTATGTTGCTCTCCCCACTGAAAATGGAGGCAAAGTTTTTAGAGATTAAAGGCAGAGTACTAATACTATCTAGGACTAAACGATGCTTACAGCCTTGCACCTCATTAGATAGAAATCCCAATTCTTTTATCCTTGTTTTCTCATGAGAATAAATGACAGGATAAAAAAAAAAAAAAAGGGGGGGGGGGGGGGGGGGAGAGAAAAAAAAAAAGGGGGGGGGGGGGGGGGGGGGGGGGGGGGGGGGGGCGGAATCACGTAATAGCCTGGGTTGGAAGGGGATCTCAAAGATCAAGGACCATGAATCTCCAGCTTCCCCTGCCACAGGCAGGGCTATCAACTTCACATTCAATACTAGGCCAGGTTGTCCAGGGTCCCATTCAACCTGGCCTTGAACACCTCCAGGGATGGGGCATCCACAACCTCTCTGGGCAGCCTGTTCCAGCATCTCACCATTCTCTCTGTAAAGAACTTCCCCCTGACATACAACCTAAATCTTCCCTCCATCAACATAAAACCATTTTTCCTTGTCCTGCTGTTATCTATCCTTTCAAAGTGTCAACTGCCCTTCTGTTTATAGGCTCCCTTTAGGCACTGAAAGGCTACAATGAGGTCACCCCACAGCCTTCTCTTCTCCAGGGTGAACAAACCCAGCTCCCTCAGCCTGTCTTTGTAGGGGAGGTGCTCCAGCCTTCTGATCATCTTTGTGGTCACCTCTGGACCCCCTCTAACAGCTCTCTGCCTTTCTTGTACTGGGGGCTCCAAACCTGGACACAGTACTCCAGACAGGGCCTCACAAGGGCAGAGTAGAGTGGGACAATCACCAATCACCTCCCTGTTCCTTCTGGCCACCCCTCTTCTGATGGAGCCCAGGATACCGTTTGCTTTCTGAGCTGCAAGAGCACACTGCTGGCTCATGTTAAGGACCCTCCAGTCCTTCTCTGCAGGGCTACTTTAAAGGACTATTCTTTACAGTCTTTACAAAAACTGAATGTCATTTTTGCTAAGCCTGACTTTTTTATTTTTATATCAAAAAAAAGTATTACTTCATAAAAAAAAAATCTGTTTATTTAAGCCTCTGTACTTACTTCCGATACTTCTTTTGACTTGATATCCTTCTAATATTTTGTATCTTTGAGCAAAGATTAAGTATGAAAAATATTTTAAAAGTCTTGTAAAGTTGTATTTTAATTTAAGAAGACTTTAGGGTGAAAATTGTTTTCGTATTTCTATTATTTGCTGCTCAGAACATTTTAATACAATCACTCTTCTTCTAGTTGAGTTGTTAATGTGTATTTATGACATGTAGCCATAACAATTAAGAGCTACATTGCTGTGTACTGGAAAACAGAGAAGCAAATGGTCATCCAAAAGCCTTTGTGAATATCAAGGAGTTGTTTTGTATTTACTAAGAAAGATATCCAAAGATGCGTAGTGTCTTACCAAAACCACAGAATGAAAGTGTTGGAAATCAAACAATGGAGGCCCAAACTCTCAAGGACCTCTTTTATTCATTTCTCCTGTAGACCAGGCTGGATGCAGCTTTGAACGACCTGGTCTAGAGGGAAGTGCCCCTGCCTATAGCATGGGAGGTTGGAACTAGATGATCTTAAAGGTCCTTTCCAATTCAAATTGCTTTATGATTCTTTGATTCCAAAAAGAAAATCCATATTATTTCTATATGTAATTTTTTCTTAATTTCGTTTCCCTTGGCCCAAAGAAAGAGCTGCAAGGAAATTTGCTGTTTATGAGACAAAAAGAAATCTGCTCAAGAAAGAAGGAAAAGTCAGCTCAGGAAAGTACATCACTAAAATGAAAAGTACTTGTACACATTGCCAATGCAGAAAAAAGGAGGAAAAGGGTGTCTGAGGGATAAATAAGTTGTAACACATTGATTTTTCTACAGGTTTACAGTAAGCATTAGATCAGAAGAGATAATCCCCAAAGATCTTTCTTGTCAAATTGTGTATGAAATACTTGGAGACTGATGGATTTGTTCAACAGCATTTACAAGAACTGACTGGAAATTGTTGTGCTTTCCTTAAGATTTAGTTAAGTAACTAGCTTCCTTCTCTCCTTTTTGTGAGTCACTGTGAGCTCAGTGAGTCATCAGTGAGATACCATGCATTGTCCAGTGGCTGTGGACAGGGGCAAAGTCAGCCGCTGTAGGAGGATGAGAGCCAGCAGAAAAGTGAGATGGAGATGGTCCACTTAGGATGGCTGCAGGCACAGATCAAGTAGTTATCTAGTCCATGAATTGAGATGTTGAAATTATGGCATTAGGAGAGAAAATTCTTTAAATAATTCAAAAACCAAATGTACCAGAAGATAAAAGATAACAGCAAGAGGCTGCGACCAGTGAAGTGGAATGGCAATGAATAATGGTAGAAAACACTTCTTTGTGGTCTTTATTTCACCTGGATCACTGAAATTTTGTGTCCCACATAAAAATTCTCCCCAGATCCAGTTATATAGAAACATCATCCTACAATACAGAAATGCTTGTAACTTTGACCACTTAAGGAAAAAAAAGATGCATACGTAACACAACTGACAGATCCTAAGGATGTTTTGAATGAATATCTTATTTCTGGCTCCAAATCAAACAAAACCATCAGTAGGACTCATCACTGTCACTTTTATTTGCTTAATCACATCTAATATGAATAACTGTCATTTTTATTCCCAAAGCATTTTTTAAAGATTTTAAAATTTTCATCTATACCAATGCGGAAGTATGTCTGAATTCATCACTGAAGCTGTATTGGGCATAGTGGATATCTCCAATCTCTTTTTCTTGAGTTCAAGAGTAGTTTCAATGCAAGAAAGCAGCAAATAGTTTTGCAAGGGAAGTAGATATCACGTACTCTTCCAGCACTGTTCAAGTTTTAGAAAGAAAAGGATTTTGTGTTGCTTTTCACCACATTGGTTTTGTATTGAAAATATGTCACAGTAGAACCCCTTCACTTATTCATCAGACCTCTTTCCTGATCCTAAATAAATGCAGGTTCCACACATCTACCTCTGGTTTACAGTATTTACCAATTTATACTTTATATTCTTTCAATATATGGAATCTTCCCCTGCATCTCCAATAATCATAAACAACAAAGTATATGGTTTGTAGAAGAGCCAGGATCACTTTAGAAACTTGTGGGTTCATCAACAAGTTCATCTCCCAAAAAGGTAAAAGGAGGAGGTAAACATCATAAATTATCTTCCTACTCTTTTTTACTTTAGCACTAGCAATTATTAAAACATCATAGTTCTGCAAGAGGTTTCCTTCTTCCTCTCCTTCATTGCTCAGTTTCTTCTAGGCATTAGTGACTGCAGTAAAAAGATCTTTCTGCTTATCTTTCAACTTTCTGCTAAAGTCAATTTGATTTTAAATCCTAAACATCTGTCAATCATTTACTCACCAGTTCTATTTTTATTCTCTTCCTTTTCAAGAATTTTGTACTGTTATTCCGATCTATCGCTGCTGATTTTTTTTCCTTCTTGTCCATGTTATTATTAATCTTCTCATATAACACTGCACCAAATGTTGGAATTATATATATGTAAAAACATAGAAATATATACATACACATTCTAATTAGCATTAGACTTACTTTGTTCTTAGAAATGAGTATTTGTTATAATACAGGAAGAAATATAGAAAATAATGGCATATCTTTTTCATAAATATGCAATTGATTGAGAAACCTAGTGATTTATATGTTTTTGTTTTGTTTTGTTTTAAGATCAGTGTTTTGGGAATGATGCAATACATTCTTTATTTGGGCAAGGGTACATGTGGTACTAAAAGGATGTAACAACAAAATGAATGAGAAATTCATTAATTTGTTCTATGTACAATTATAGTGACTATGTGGGAGGACAAAGGGGCAATTCTAAAGTAAAAGTGAATCTAAAGCAGGTTAAAAGTCAGAATCTGGTATCGTTATCACACAGGCAAAAATCTAAAGTAAGTGAATTGTTATTATTCTGCATTATCCATTTTATGCAAAATGCTTTATAAATAAATTTTCCGTGGAAGAACCTAACAGAAAATAATGAAAGTGTTTAATGAGAAAGGATATGTTGACCCCTTAAAATTACAGCAGATTATCTCTGAGCTTAAAATACTAGTAAAGGAGGAGATCAGATGAAACAACTCCCTGTCATAACATAAGGATTCATCATGAACTTTTTAATTTAATACACCTTGAAGTCAGTGGCAAAAAGGTATGTTGACTGAAATGAAAAATACAGTATACCTGTGTGGGTTTGCTGATATCTCAATTATAGATGAATGTATTATAGTACAAGAAGAACTGGTTTCATGTACAATCCACTGATCTCTCTTTGCCTTGACAGACATATCCGTTAAAGATCTTATATGGTGCAAAATACTTCTATTTTTGTCCTGCTATCACTCTGCCTTTCCATTTCAATCATGGTATGACTTCATCTATCTCTTCTATTTTCTGCATCTTTCCCCAGTAATAAACACACACTCTCTTCTCATTTCCAGAATGTTAAAATAAGATTTTCTAAGTTGAAGTGATATTTAAGACTTTCATCCCTTGAACCACATGGTTGCATAAAATGAATACTTCTTTTTTTAGGACCTCTTAAGTCCCATCAACTATATAACATCATGATTCATTTCTCCATCTGTATACACCAAACCCTGTTAAAATATCTATCAAAAAGCTTCTTAGCACTTAATGCTACTGGAGCTGGTCAACTAGTTTAATTAGGCAAAGAAATGAGAGCAAACGTAAACTTCTCTCACCTGTGAATAAGATAAACACCTGTCAATAAGACGAATAGTTTGAGCCACTGTACATCTCATACTGGGGTCTCATAACTGCTGCATCACTTCTTTTAACTTGAACTATGGGTCTCCCTAGGGAAGGGAGACACCACTAGCAACCACTTTGTGCTTTTGTGGGGCTGTGTAAAAGATTATTCTTTTACATCATTGTCTCAAAGCTTGCTGGGGACACAGATGAACAAGTCCAAGCAAGGGTTGTGAAATCCTTTGTCTGAGGGACATAGATAGACAAGGCCAGGGGCAACGAGAGATAAGCTGCAGCTTAATGGCTGTGAAACGGTCTTTTGTGTGGGCTTATCTCGAGGAAGATGGCCATCTCAGGAGGTGCTGCACATGACTTTTACCCAAACACCCAGGGATGTCACATAGGCAGGAGAAAAAGGAGGATAAAGAGGAATTGAAAACCATGAGGTTTTGTTTTTCTGGCTACAGATTCCTCATGAAGAAGAAGAGATTTCTGCCTAAGAAGCCTCACGACCTGTCTCTCTCTCTCCTGGACTTGCTCTGCCCTTTACCAGCATGCTGAATAAGAACAGAGGTGTCTGCCATCAGATTCCTCACTACGGAATTCCTGCTTGCTCCCGGATTCTCCTGGGCCCGCTACCTGAGTCCTGCTGCTTCCTCCTGGAACTTCCTCTGCAACTTCTTCCTGCTACCTGCTTGCTGCCCAACGCCAGCCACGCTGCTGCTCTCGTCCCCTGCTGCTTTTGCCTCGGACCTTCGAAGCATCGTGCAAGAGGACCGCTGCTGGATCCTGCTGGTGACTGTCCCCCCTTTACACGATTCTTGCTTCTTTCCTATCTTTTCTATCGCCCTCCTTCCCTTCCCCATCTCCCTGATTAGGATTTATAATAAACTGGTTGGACCAACATTTGAAGTGCTGTTTCTTAATTTCATGCTGGGTATACAGATATTAAAAGAACCTAATCTCCCTCCTATAAATTGGAGCGAGACAGGCTGGAGGCACTACCAGTCTGTGACTGACAGCCTAGAAGAAGGGCTGCAAAAAGGGAATCACAGAAAAAAATCAAGCTTCCAGGGTCCCAACATGTGAGTTTTTTTTTTTTTGTTGTTTTGTTTTGTTTTTTTCTTCCTTGCTACAAGCACACTTATATGTTGTATGTTACACTATGCGTGTAAGTTACAGTGTGTAGCTACTTTGATCTATCATTTCTCTTTTCATATCTTTGTTGTATTACTCTATGGGTGTCCAACCTTTTGGCTTGCCTGAGATGCACTGAGTAAAGAGAAACTGTTTGGGCTTTATACATTGCTCAAAAAATAAAGCCTTCTACTTATTTCCTTAAACTACAACAGATACGAAGAGCACAGTAAAACCACTTGGTAGAAAAAAATTCTCAGTTATAAAACAGTTTTTCAACCACCATTAGCTGTCCATTCTTGCCAGCAGTGAACAAGAGTCTGCATACCACACAAAAAAATCTGCACCAGTAAAGGTGACCCACTGTCACTGCTGCTGAAGCTCACCACCTATTGCCTCACTGTGCTCACATCCACCATTTGATCTCTGTAAACATTCAGCAAGCACCAAGCACCAGTGAATATCAATGGGTGCAATTTTTTTCTGCATGGAGGAATTCAATGACACATCTTTGCTTCATATACACTTCCATGTCAGGCACCATTCTCTCAGACTGGTGTCATCGTCTTCCTGTGAAATGGGTCACAGAAACTATATATAGCAAAAATATGTAGGAAAGCTATTTCTTGGATATCTTTTATCTGCAACTTGATTTAGCTCTTATTTTTAATTAGAGAATGTAATATGTGAGAGCTCTCATCATGTACCTCCTACTGAAGTATTCCATTTACGATTAAAAAGTATTCTGTTGATATAGGGTGGTTTGCTTAGTAATAGGAATTAGTACATTAGTTTAAGACCCAATTGTCATGGCGTTAACTAGATCAATCTATGCCTGTGACTGGGGGAAGTAGGCCCCTGCCCCTCTATTCCAACCCCGGCCCCACACAAAATGGGAAGGAAGGAGGGGAGGAAAAAAAACAGCAGCAACAATCTATGGAGGAAAACTTATTTTACTAACTATGATATTGGAAATGCAAAATAACACAATATAATGAGATCTAATTGAAATTGAGACTAATAATTCAAATAAGATAGGAGAGAGAGTTCCTGAGACTGAGTCAAACCTGAAAAGCTTGGAATGGCCAGGAAAGTATCTCCAGCACCCACTGACA
The DNA here is from genome assembly GCA_035772895.1 of Perdix hodgsoniae. Taxonomy (NCBI): domain Eukaryota; kingdom Metazoa; phylum Chordata; class Aves; order Galliformes; family Phasianidae; genus Perdix; species Perdix hodgsoniae. The sequence continues at coordinate 31,817,104 of JAPSGF010000004.1, forward strand.
GGCAGTAAGAGTCTGCCCCACCTGGAAGGGTCAGATCCCATGACTTCCGTCATGTTCAGGGATAGGTACATGGAGCTGGAGCATTAACACTTTAGTTCCAGTACACCACATGATGTTTTGATGTGGAATACTGAAAACCAAAAAGTGTAAAACCATGACATCCAATATATTAGTTTAGCAAAAGGAATCCATAAGTGGTAGTTCTAAAACTTTTCATTTCAGCTTTAGTGGGTGAACAATCTTGTTTCCCCAATAATTTTGCACTGGGACATAATAGAATACTTTTATCTTTTGCCTCAATGATTTTGCCTCACAAGAAGCACAGGAGTCATAATAGAATATTTTTGTCTTTTCCACCCAGTAGGCACAAGGGCGTTTTCTTCAGATTCCACATATATTGTTTTAAAAAGTTGCTCTCTATGGCCTAATAAGCAATGGAAATTTTCCAAAGTGGATGAAAGTAAGTCAAAGGTCTCAGTGATGAAGCTAGATGATAGTGAAAAATGGGGAAGAAGTAGGTGGGCATTCGGCCAGCGAGTGTGCCCAAAGGGACATGGCATATATTTGAGAGTCCTTGAAAAGGAATGGAAATGTATGCAAATGTACTGCATATGCATGTCTTACTGTTCAAATGTAGAACATGAACTCTGAGGGGATGTGCTTGCTTGTCAGGTTGTCCGGTATACATCGTGAGGAATATATGAATGCCACTTTCTAATGATTTGCGGAATCAAACTCTCTAACCCTCATAAGGTTAAAAGAGCAGGTACATCTTTATTTCAGCGCTGCGCCACACACTGGGTGCAAGAGGGATCGCTCCTCCTAGCCTGCACACCAGTAAATGAGATAACGGTACATTTATAAGCCAAGCCATACATATTCAAAAGTGTTATCTAAGACCTATTAACATACTCATTTTTTATCCAGAAGTTTGTCCCCCTCCCCAGTGCATGCGCAGTAGCTCCCATTGGATGAAGGCTCGACGTTTTCCTCCCCCTCTGGTGGTCATTCCGGGATGAAGTCAGATGTCTTCCTCTCCATGTCTTTTCAGCCTTTGTCCCGGTTTTAAGCTCTTCTCTCGCCTCACATACCTCAGCAATCTTTAATTCTGCCTATCTTTCCTCCCCCTCGCTTTCTCAGGGACCCTTCTCTGCTGAAGCAATAAATTCTCCTCGAGTTAGCAAAAGGGTTAATCTAAACAACAAATTCCTAAACTAAGCAATAAATTCTCCTTGAGTTAGTAAAAGGGTTAAATTAAGTGAATCTCTCTTGAGTTAACAGGCTCCTCACATCTTGTGCTTCCCAGTTTACTGTCTCAATTCCCCCCCTTTTTATCGTGACTTCAGCGCTGCGCAGGCACTGGGTGTAAGGGGGATATCTCCACCTATCTTGCCCAATGTAAGGAAGAAGCTGGATACAGATATAGGCTGAACGAATACACAATCAGTGGCTTATCAACATATGGCCCCACCACGAGCAGTGGGGATTGCCTTTGATGAGAAGGCCCATTGTTTCTGGCAAAAGTAATCCGATCCTGACCCATTCCTTGTGTAAACAGAGTTTCCAGATATCCTTTTCTTATCTGACCACATATCCTATATTCCTAAACAAGAGTTAACCCGTATCTTGTCCTCCCCTTACTCACTAATGCCACACTGGAGTTAGTTTTCTTCCTGAATTTCGGATGACATCGTAGGTATACACTGAAAGTAGGTGCTCATAGTTTCATAGTCTGTGATGCTAGGTCACGCAGAAACTATGTTTAGATCTCAGAACTATATGACAGAACTACATGCTTTGCTCTGAAAGTAATGCCTCCTATTAATTTCCATGTAAAGTACATCAGATACAAAGAGCACAATAACATTATTTGTTAGAACGAATTCTAAGCTACAAAACAGTATTCTTCAATGTAGTCACCACCATTAACAAGAGCCTGCACTCTGCATTCATGAAAATCTAAACGAACAGAGGTGACCCAACATTGGTACTGCTGAAATGCATTATCCACCCCCTTACTTAGCTCACATCCACTGTTTGGTCCCCATAAACATTCAGAAAGCAGTGATGAATGTCAGTAGTTGTAATTGTGGAGTGACCTAATTGCAGCCTTTCAGTACCTAAAGGGAGCCTACAAGCAGGAGGGGAATCAACTCTCTGAAAGAGTTGATAATGGCAGGACAAGGGGAAATGGTTTTGAGAGAGGGAAGATTTAGGCTGGATGTCAGGGGGAAGTTCTTTACAGAGAGAATGGTGAGGTGCTAGAACAGGCTGCCCATAGATGTTGTGGATGCCCCATCCCTAGAGGTGTTCAAGGCCAGATAGGATGGGGCCCTGGGCAGCTTGGTCTACTATTAAATGGGGAGGTTGGTGACCATGCATTTTGGTAGGGGGTTGGAGATTCATGATCCTTGAGATCCCTTCCAAGCCTGGCCATTCTGTGATTCCACATTAGATGTCATTTTGTCAGACCACCATCAGTTACATTTTTTTCCCAGTAGCCTTCAATATTAGCACAAGTGAGATTAGTGAGATTAGTAATTAGGTAAATTGGGCTACTTACATAAGGGTTAAGTATACTAAACTTAGAGAAACAATAAGGGAAGACGAGCGGGACATGTTGACATCTCTGCTGTCAGAACCAAAGGAACTATGTAAACAGGGAAGGGAGGAACAGCCTAAAGAAAATGGTTTTGACCAGTTTGAGTGGGAGAGCTATTGTAAGGTAAAAAAGTCAAGCCAAGCAGGATGTCTGACTTCATCCCCAAGACCACCAGAGGGGGATCCTCAATACCAAATGTGCATGCTTCAGGGGAGGGGGCAGCATGTAAATGAGTTCCCAGAAAAACAATGAATATGTAGATGAATCTTCTGAATATGTATAAGATCTGCTTATACATTTGTAATGCTTTTGCTTGTTGGTGTGCAAGTTAGGAGGAATGATGCCCCTTGCACCCAGTGTCTGCCCAGCACATATCTGCTTTTTTAGTTATAGAGTTTGATTCCACAAGTTACAAGCCTTATTCAAGAAATTCGATAATTTCTTTATTAAACTGAACACTTTTTGTTTTTCCCATGTTCTTGATGTAACTTTTAGTCTCCTCTTTTGCTAACTTTTTTGCTATAAACTACTGCACAGAATTCACTCTTTTGTGCAGAAGCAAAACAACATACTTGAGTGAAACCCAGTATGTTGCATACATGAACTGACTGTAGAAAATAGTAGCTACTAAACAGAAAGGAGCAGGAGAAAATTGTAATAATTTGAATGAGCAAGTCTAGACTCCAAAGGTAATTGTTTATATTGTTTATATGTTAATTGTTTATATGTTATGCTTCAGCAGAGTTTAATCAAAATCTTTTTATAAAAATATGCTGATTATTTTCCATGTGTTAACAAAATCATGATGCAGTTCTCCAAAGGCATTATAATATACTAAATGACTCTAATGAATAAATAGATATAGTACACCATAAAGGAGGGACTGGATCACTAACTAGACCTGATTACCCTATAACTTATCTATGTATATTTTTTGTGATATTCTACATGAATCATATTCTTGTGACTATTTTATGATTATGTACATCAAATTCCATTTTAATGTTTTAATGAAAGTAGTATCAACAAACAGCATTTAAATTCATTGTTTTTCTCTTTTATCTTTGTGCTTTTTTTTTCTTACATAAACAATAATGAGCATGTAAGAATATTCTGATGAGAATATTATTTGTATTTTCTTTTTGAATACCATCTTCCCTGATAGCAAACAATTCCTATTTGACTAGTATGATAACTCTGTAATATCAGATTCATATTAGACATATTAAGAAAGATAACCATACCCCAACTGAAACTAAAACAATGTTGCTCTTCCTGGTTAATTAACTATTTGTTTTCAAGTCATAAGTAGAACTAATGAATCCAAAATCATACCTCCAAGTATATGAAACAAGTAATATCTCTGTGTATTTTTCTGGACTCATACCTTGCTACTTAAGAGGGAAACAAAACCAAGAACATTTCTATTTAAGAAGCAAAAATTGGCATATTCCATCTACTTTCAAGCATACCTTAGTCTAGGTCATGCCTTGTTACACTAATTGATGAATGAATAAAGTGTTAGTCATATGTAGTTAATGGCATTAGTTCTTACCTTACACAGGATAAAATACACTGGGGGGGTGGGGGAGCAGAAATACTGAAGAGGTACCACCTGATTAGTGCACTTTTTACATGGATAAGAGAAATAAAGTGTTTAAATTGTTCTAAAATTGTATCTTACTTTGTGAAAGAAAATTGTACAAAGCTTCTTAGAAATTCTTTGTAAAATACAAAATCCTAAACTGTAGATCCTAAGCAACAAAAAAAATGTGAAATATATTTTATTTCAAAAATAATGTTTATTATTTTTCTTCTGAAGAATGACAAAAAATAAGTGAATAATGAATTTACAGAATCAATTTCAGAGAATATATTTTAATTTTCATAAAGGAGAAATGGAGATAGCTTTGATTAACGATACTACAATGAAAATAAAGTAAATACATTGTTTGCACATTCTACTTTTTGGTCACTGCAATTCTGAAATTTCTAGCTAGAGTTGATTAGTTTTTTATTCATTTATTTTGCTTCAAACCACCCTAGATATGAAAATAAGAATTTGACTATTTTCTGTATTTGATTTTCCTGTGATAGTTAGGGAAGGGTGAATCTTAATAGTCTGTACATTTCCATGTCAGTCACCAGAATGAATCTGTTGACATTTATGTCTTGAACAATATTAATGTATTTGCTGTCAATTGTTATTTGGCTATACAAATATTTATGTGCTGTAGCATTGACCATATTAGCATAATCTGACAAATAATCAATATTTGTACAAAACTCTAATCCTGACAGCTAATCCTAAACAGCATAATTTGATGGAGGACTGTGAAAAAGATGTACTTGATATTTGACGTACTTCCAAAGTTCTGTAAATATCCTACAGTTTTCAAGATTCCCAATTTCAGATTAACTGTTTGGATTCCAAAATTTCAATTGAAGATTAATTGGTTCATGTGGAAATGAGTCAGTGGAAAAAGTACTCAGTGCTAATATAAACTTATTAACTCAGGATTTCACATGGGAAAGTCAATACAGGAAGTTGTATTAAAAACACTTTGATGATAAAGAAGTTAAAGAAAAGTTATGTTTTTGAATAAGGCGGCTTTTAGGTCCACAAAGAAATGGGGAAAGGTTAATTTATGATGGGACAAAAAGAATTAGGCCTGAAAAGTGAGAATAGGTGTTGGAAGGAAGGAGGTAGTTTATTAGAATAAAGATAGTATAAAATAATATTTAGCCAAATGTTTAAGAGAGTCAATGGAGAAAAATATTTATTTCCCATTCTGATGAGAATTTCTATTCTGATAAACTTGTCCATTAAATGCCTTTTTCATTTCTTTGTTTCACAAAATAGTCTTTGATTACGTTGAAAGACACCAAACATCTTTAGTTGGTATGATGAACTTCCCTTGACTTCAATATCTGATTAGGTCTGAAATATTGTGGAGTGCAGGTGTTTGTAATTCTATCTCTACAGTATGGGAAAAAAATACTTACGTTTATAAAAATTAATGTTTAGGATTTAATTCAAAATCCCCAAACAAAACTTCTTCCCTACTGTGATCATAAGCATAATTAATCAACATACAACAGTTGTTTGAGAGCAACTTTACATTCACAGCCTTCTAAAAAATCATCCAAAGAAGCAGTGAATGTGTCTCGTATTTCACTTATACTATAATGTAACATAAATATTTTTGCTGGATAACCCTTACTGTCTTTGGGTAACATAAGGAAAGACTGTTTGGGAAAAATAGTTATTACTCTAAATAATAATCCTTTTAAATTCCTCAGAACAAAATAAAAACCTACAGTGTTTGATTTAAAGCAAATTCATTCACCAGCCCGTGAAAATGTACTGTTCATATCACTCAGGACATATTAGTTGCAGAAACATACTTCTGAATGTCATAGAATCATAAAATGGTTTGAGTTGGAAGGGAACCTTTAAGATCATCTAGTTCCATTCTGCTGCGATTCGCAGGGACACCTCCCTCTAGACTAGGTTGCTCAAAGACCCATCTAGCACAGCTTTGAATTACTTCAGGGAGGGGACATTCACAGCCTCACTGGACAACCTGTTTCAGTGTGTCAACACCCTCACAGTAAATAATTTCTTCCTAATATCTAGTCTAAACCTACCCTATAATAGTTTAAGGACATTTTCCCTCATTCTGTTGCCCTGCCCTTATAAGAAGTCCCTTCCCAGCTTTCCTGTAGGCCCCCTTCAGGTACTGCAAAGCATATATCCCCCTGCAGCCTCCTCTTCTCTAGGCTGAAAAGACCCACCTCTCAGCCTGCCCTCATAGGAGAAGTACTGCAGCTCTCTGATCATCTGAGTGGCTCTTCTCTGGATCTGCTCCAACAACTCCATGTCCTTCTTGTGTTGAAAGCCCCAAAAATGGACACATTACTCCAGCAGGGCACTCATGAGAGCAGAATAAAGGGGCAGAATCACCTCCCTGTCCCTGCTATTCACATTTCTCCAGATGTAATCCACAATATGGTTGGCCTTCTGGGCTGCAAATGCATATTCCTGGCTCATGTTGTACCTTTCATCAATCTACACTGCCAAATCCAATATATGGACTAATTTATCTTTCTAAAGCCTTTGAAAGCAGCTGGAACCTAAACAGCTTTATTTTTCTGCATTGGGCCTCAGTCAGTTCATAAACTGGATGGCAAGTTTTACCGCGTGAGAATGCTTTCATGATAGTCTTCCATGACCTCCTGTGTAATCGGACCATAGACCCTCATGCAGTATTTTTAGTATCAAAATTTGCCAGTATCAGAATTTAGGCTTCAGTTATAGCATATCTTTTCACAGCTATATATTTTTTTCTATAAAAACCTTGAATAATGGTTGGCCTGTTTTTTCCCCCATAAAGATATTTCAGGCCCTAATCCAATTTAAAGTTTAAGTTTTAAAACTTCCTGCCCAGAATTACATTTTAAAAGTGGACTATACAGTTCAGATCTGTTATAGATTTTCCTGATTAAAAAAAAGTTCATAACAACAAAAGTGTGGTTACCTATAGGGTCATATTTGCCATTATCTTCTAGAAAACAGTAAAAGTAAACATTTTTAATTTTTAATTTGTATTGCCTTTCCAATTCATTAAACTCCATTACAAGATAAGGGCACTAGAATAAAGCACAATGTTCTTACAGCAGTCCCACTATGTCATACAGAGATTTAATATTAATGTCTTAATCCTACTTCATATTTCTTGTTTATATACCTGACTATCCAATTAAAACTAGAAATAAGTATGGTTATACTTTACACAGTTTTTGCTGCCATACAGTATTATTTAGTTTAGTTTTTGCTGCCATACAGTATTATTTAGTTTGTTGACAAAGTTTCTGGCTTATATAAAACACAAAATTTCACTAGATCTATAACCCATTATGTTTTTTTTTTTTTTTGCTGTTTGTTTGTTTGCATTTTGTACATTATTTCTGGTACATAACAATTCTTGGGTGAGGCCGACATCATTTTTTGTTACACATTTGTTGTTCCACTATATACTTATTTCATTCAAAGTACACCAAGTATATAACAAATTTGGAAATAAGGATACTGAGTTAAAACTGTAAAGCTATATCAAACTTCAGGCTTCAAAACCGGAAGCTGCAAATCTAAAAATAACTCTTCTGTATTCCTGAAAAATCATCTTTCTTAATTACAGAAATTTGCATTGCACAGTGAATTCTAAAGTTTTACTAACTATCTATGAATCACAAATTTCATGCCTCATTAAAAACTTTTTGCAGAAATGCAGTTAAAAAGCAAATGAGACTATAACACTTATGAATATTTTTGTAGCTGACATCATGTTATTTTAATAAAGCAAATCTACAGTAATTAGCTGAAGATTTACTCTTTGTAGTTTTTAAAACAGACACCAATAGTCACATAAATCACTGTTACTAAAAAGCATGTTTGGAAGATGATTTTTACATTATATTTAGGGACATGAACAGAACAGTACCATATATAATTCAGTTACAATGAATAATAAACAATAACACTGAATCCCAGTAGAATGGTTGAAAAATATTCTTCATGGATACATTCTGTTCCTATCTTCTTTGAAGAGTTATTTCCTAATTTAAGATGAATCTTAGTACAGACTACTATGTTAATTTTATTATCAGTGTGGGATTGTTCTCCCAGAAGACTTATGATTTTTTTTTTGAGGAAATAGTCAACAGATATATCATTCTGTGAAAAAAAAAACACACCATTTTTTGTACTGTTTTGTGCAGATTGGCAGTAAGAGAAAGTCTTTTGAATATTTTAGGTTATTCATTTAAACCAGTTGGTTTCTAATTACCCTCATTCTCCCTCCCTCCCTATGTTATGATGTAGAATACCAATAACCAAAAGTCAAAACCATGACAACTACAATTACAATTACATAGGTTTGTTGTTAATCATCAGCTGCCTAACACATTTCAGATGTAACCATTGAAGGTCAGTATGTTCTGACACAAAAATGTGGCTGGATTGAGTAGTGGTGAACCACCTTGCTTCACTGTTTGCTATATCTGTATATCTCTCTGTCCCTTTCCTGTTTTTCCATCTTTTATCTTTATCTTCATTTACTCTTTAATTCTTTTTAATAGCCGTTGCCTAATACTGTCTTACCTGTAATGCTCATTAATCATTATTAGCAAGTTAGCCAATTTTACCTGTGAGTATTAGTTGGTGTTAAGAAAACTCAATTAATTGAATGAGTCTTGGATGACTCTATTGCTGTAGTGACTCCTGCTGATTGTGGGTCAGCCTTTTGATCCTGATATAGTTTTCAAAGAATTTAAAGTGAAGAGCTTGTTTATATGAAACTGCACATAGAAGTTTTGTGGCAGTTACTGTAAATACTTTATTATGTAATTTGAGTAGTGATTCATAGAAGTAATTACGCAAAATATTCTGTTAATGCTTACGTGCAACACCTGTACAATCAAGGAAAAATAATATAATTGAAAAGTACAGTCAAATAGATGTATAATCAAAAATAAACCAATAAAGACTTAGGCACAAGGGTAACAAAGAGAAAATAGGTGGAATGCTTACCCATGCAGAGGGCTCACAGTAAAGGGCTCCAAAGGAGTGGATCTCTCAGAAGATATCCTTCCTCCCTGGCAGTCAGCACTTAAATGGGTCTAGGAGAGGTGGAGCCTGACTCCACCCCTTCCTGCAGCACAGGTGAATTGCTTTCACCTGTGCTCCCAGGGCTGACTTATTGCTTGCCTCAGATAACTAATCAAAGGTTCAGACTGTGATTCAGCAGCTCTCATACAAACACCACAGTAGCCTTTAGATGTTGTGCATGATAATTGGGATGTAGCATTGTAGAAGGGGAGATATGTTGTAAGACCATTCTGCTTTAACAAGGCAAAAGAAAGAAAGGAAAAAAGCTGCTCCTGTTTAGTTGAGTCCTTGTAAATTAGGATCCACACATACTAGATGGAATTCACCTAAAATTTGACAGACAGTATAAAGACATTACTGTTTGTCTTACTTATCTGTGTGTGCAGAGACTTCTCCTACTGTCCTTGTATTCTACAGCAATTTTTGTGGCAAAATGAGTATTTGGAGGAAGTAAATGAGCACCCCAAGGACCAGAAATGGGTAGACAGTGGACTATCACAGTGGTAGAAGTCTGGATGACATCCAAGATCTCCAAATAAGCCTATGTCAGTTGGGCAATCATTGGGAGTGGATAGGAAAATGAATTTGAGAATGTAATCAACATGTAATACGTGTGAAAATATAACCTGTTCAAGAACGATTTGATGGTGGAACATTCTTGGAATGTCATATTGATGCTACCCAGTGCTGCCAATAAAGAATACCTTGCTTAACGGTTACAAAATATTGTTAAGTTCTATGATATCTTTGGTTCAGTGGGAAGAGAATAACCTTATTTTCTGATTTGCATGAGATTTTTCATGAGATTGTTCTGATGTACACACCTACTGAGAAAAAAAAACTACTGCATTCATTATGGAGATGAAAAGTAATTGAGGTCCATTGCTTTGTCTACGTGAGCAAAGATCAGGGAAAGCTTCTTCTAGTAAGTTTGTGGATTTTTGGTTTCCCATTCTTCACTGCTGATCAGGATGCCTCCTGCTGATGTCTATCAGCCTGCCCCTTCAGCCAAGTATTAACATTTTAAATGAGAGCACCTCAATTAATGGCATAAGATTTCTTCCTTCTATAAAACAATTTCAGTTCCTGGAGATTTGAGATATGAAATTTTACAGACATAAGTTCTAAATGTGATGGTTTCTGTGCTTACAGTTCTATGTGTAATCCCAGCCAGAGCCATGAATGTCTCCTTTTAGTAAAACAGTCCACAGACCACTGTATGTCTCTAATAATAACTACAATTTCCAAAGACGATAGAAGTATTATCCAATCTAAGGTGAACTTTGCTCATTGTGAATACTGATTCATACTGGGTTTGAAAGGAGAAGAAAAACCTCATACAGCAGGACCAGGCACTTGATCTTGTCAGAAAAAAATCTAGTGCTGTATGGAAGTTGATATACTGGCCACAAGCACAGTGGCTTTGTGTTCAAGTTTCCTAATCTAACCCATTGGGAGGACGGCAAACTGTTGCACTAAGCTTCTCTTCATGTCAGTATTTTTGCAGTGTAACCCAGGTAGCCTGATCATTTTAAAGTATGCTTATAATTGTAGAATTCTGTTTACATAATGACTTATATTCATGATCTGAAATGAATTTACTGTTTCTGGAATGAAAGAAATATATACCAAAATTAACGTACTGATCTGTCATTGGATTTGGCAAAACTGACATGAAATTTATTGATTTTCCCCTCTTTCCTGAAGATTTTTTTTTTTTCTTCACACAGGATGTACAGTACATCAGTTTACTGTTATAAGTTAAAGTGGAAATTCTACTCACAGTCAGGTCATAATTCAGGTCGTCACTTTCTCAGGTCAGAGATGGGAGCAGTGGGGACTCCCCTGGGGCAGCCAGGCGGGGCTTGGCAACCAGGTCCTATCCCACAGTTTCAGCCAGGAGCAGGGCAGTGGGGGACACCTCCCTGGGGATAGGGTTGTGCTGGGAACCAGCTGGGACCTGGGACTGTGGGAGGGGTCTGAGTTAGGCCTAATGAGGGAAACCAGGGTTAGCCTCAGGGTGGCTGGGCAGAACTATAGGGATAGGGACTGTTTGAGGCCAGACCAGTACGGGAGCCTGAAGGTGGACCTGGTTTGGTGGGGCCTATGACTGTCCAGAGCAGGATTCTAGGTAGCTGGAACTGTCAGGGGTCAGGTCTAATGGCCTCAAGATTTAACATGGGATCCTGGGACAAGAACAAGGTAGAAGAAACCCAAGGCAGGCTACTGATGGATAGTCAGAACTGTAAGTGCCCACAGGGACCTGGAAGACATTCTGTATTTTGGAGACGTAGATGATTAACAGATGCCTTTTGTAATAGTAATCTTTTAAGGATAATGCATAGCTAATGAAAATATTATCGCATTGCAATATTCTTTAACACTCTGTAAGTCTTCTGTATTCTCTCATGAAATCATTGTACTTTACATCTGACCTAGCAATAACATTTGTTTGCATGAAAAGAGGTAAAAGCACAGCTATGTATCTCAGTAATCACAGGGCAGATCCCAAAATGTGATTGTTAAGTGGGAAAACATCAATTACCTAAACAAAAAAATCAAACACCGTTAAAAGCAGCAATACTCCAGTGAGAATTCTTCTTTAGTAGAATTATATATAATTATAATAAAAATTACAGATGATTGTTGAAAAGACTTGCTTTTAAAGTAAAACTATAGGAATTTTAAACATTGAAAAGAATATATCATGAGAAGTATAATTTCTGGTTACTTGTTCAAAATCTAAGATAGTAGTTTTAATGCAGCTCCATATAAATCTCATTTCTATAAGAAATTTTATGAGAAGTCTATTTTGAAAGCAGTGACTCAGATGTTTAATATTCTATCGAGATAAATTCACCCATAACTGAGTGAATTGCTGTGACACCAAATACTGATGAAATCCCTATAAAAAGAGAAATATGTAGTGGACAGAGAAAGTGATCTTGCTTTTCCTTCTGCAGCATTTGAAAAGTGGTCTCTGCCATGCTTGGTTTGTAGTTCCAGTTCATTGAAATGGACGTGAGTCTAGGAAAACATTTATTTTAGAAACACAGATGCAGTCCAGTGTACATGGTGAAAAGAGTTGTATTGTGGGAAACTTTTAGAGTGTGGCTTTTTTTCTCTACTAAGTATGCTTTAGAAAATTCCCCTGACCACTCTGCATATTTTTATTGAACTCTGACAGAATATGTGGATGATCTATAGTCTTGTGTTTGAAGTCAAATATTAAATCATGAAATAGATGTAATTTCCTAAAAATAATGATAATTAAACATCAAATTAGATTAAATGGGAAGATAATTGGCCCTATTGGCCATGCTTGGGAGTTCTCAGCCATTTGAGTGGTTTTGCATTAAGAGAGGGTAGTTTTGTGAGGGCTGTTGTGAGACTTATTAACCTATACTTGGCATCAGGCTGTTGGATATCACAGAATTTCTCAGATAATATAAAATATTTACTCTGTAGACATATAAAATTCATCATAGTAGATCTTGTCCCATGCAGGTGCAGGGAGAACCACAGTGGAGTGTATATACCCACTGCAGTCTTTGGAGAGCTCAAACCAACAGCAGATGGATAACCTGTGAAAGAAACTGCAGCCCATTGAGAGCCCATGTTAGAGCAGGTGTCTAGAAGGACACATGGACAGTGGAGAGGAGCCCACACTGGAGCAGATTGTCTGGGTGCAACTGTGGCCTATGAATGAGCTATGCTGAAAGTCTTTCACAGCCAGTGAAGTAATTCCTGAATGACTGTAGACTATGGGAAGATTCCAGGAAAGACAATTTTCTGAGGCATGTTGATCTGCTAGTAAGATAACTGATTGTACAATTGATTTATTTTATACTTCATAATATACCTGTCACTGCAGTCATGGGACTTATTAATGCCATCAGGATGCTTTTTATTCTCTATCTTTGTTTTAGTAAAATATGGTACGGATTAGGGTTCTGCCTTCCAGGAATATTATAAGTAGATATGCATCTTACTATATTTGGGCTATTGATAACTCTTAAAACCAGAACAGTGCTAATAGTTATCATAAAGTTAGAAATCTTTCATTAGTACCTCTATAGACTATATTTGAAATAATTTTCCAATTTTTCAGCCTCTCCCTAAAATCTATTATATCAAAAGTACGAATATCTTCATAAGTAAACTTAAACAAGTTTGACATTCAAACATATTGGTGTTCCTGCTGAATTCATTGTCATAGTGTTAACTAGATCAATCTATGCCCGTGACATGGGGCAGTAGGCTCCTGCCCCCTCAGTCCCCCCTATCAAATTAGATAGGAGAGAGTTCCTGAGACCGAGTCAAACCTGAAAAGCTTGGAACGGCTAGGAAAGCACCCTCCGGCACCCACTGACAGGCAGTAAGAGACTGCCCCACCCAAAAGGGACAGATCCCATGACTTCCGTAATGTAAGGGATAGGAACCTGGAATTGGATCATTAACACTTCAATTCCCAGTACACTACATGATGTGTTGATGTGGAATACTGAAAACCAAAAAGACATAAAACCATGACACTATAACAAAAATTATAATCCACTGCAATAAAATTTATCTCAAATCGATTTGTCACTACAGTTTCTATCATGAAGAATTTGCGTACAAGACTTTGAGGAAAAAAATAAATACAATAGTGAATGCAACACGAAATTACATAAGCACCCTCCAGCACCCACTGCCAGGCAGTAAGAGACCACTCCCCCCCACCCCCCCCCCCACCCCCCCTCCGGAAGGGACAGATCCCATGACTTCCGTCATGTACAGGGATAGGTACCTAGAATTGGAGCATTAACACTTTAGTTCCAGTACACTACATGATGTGTTGATGTGGAATACTGAAAATCAAAAAACATAAAACCATGACATTCAAGAAGATTTAAGATTTGGACAAAGATATGAAAATGAAGTTTTTATGAACAAGGAACTTAATGACTTTAATTATATTATAGAATATCAGGTTGCTGTGCAGGTTATCAACAACTGAAAAAAAGACAAAGCCAAACAAAGTGCTTCTTTCATTAAATATACTACTGTTTTCTTGTACTATTTTCCAGTGTTCCACAACATTTTAAACGTGTTTTAAGTATTTTAATGATATAGTGTATTAAATTATTCAGTTCTATTAATTTACTAAATATATATATATATATATATAGAGTCTTCATTTCCAAATTAGACATTCTGCAGATAGTGCTGCCATAGAAGTTGAAAGAAATTGTGTTAACAATCATCATGAGAAATACCTCTTTTTTTTTGCATGTGCATAAATAAAATAACGGCTTCTACAGATACATAAGCTGGAAAATGAATATCAAAGGAGGTGTACCCCTCCTAGTGAGCAAAACAGATAGGCTGGTAATAATGGACAAGAAGAAGACTGAGGTACTCAGTGACTTTTTTTGGGTCAGTCTTCACTGGCTACTGCTTTTCACACAGCTCTAAAGCAGACAGTTTGGAAAGTGACGACTAGGAAAATAATATCCCTCTTACTGGGGATTACGAATAGTCGGAATATTTATGTGTTTAGAATATTAAGTGGCATCTAAGCCTGAGCTTCTGCAGCTGATATGGGTTTTTCTTTGAACCTTAACATATAATAGAGCTTTCTAGGAATGAAGAACTACAGGGTGAAACTGTGCAATATAAGGATTTTCTCCCATTAGTGGTAACAATGGTTTACATGTTCATGAGAAGAGCTGACTGATCTGTACTATTAAAATGTATATACTTGCAGGGAGAGACCCCGCCAATACCTGATCACTACCCAGTGCAGGGAAGCCCACCCAACTCAATATGAGTGAATAAGCTTCAACTTTATTGCGCAGATAGCTCACTTATATAGTACATGAGTTATGTCCACTTGTCCAATTGTCCTTTTCTCATTGTTAAAGCCTTGCAGTTAGACAATAGCGCACCTTGCCCAAGCATAGATCTTGCTTTCTGATTCCACCCGAAGACAGTTCCGCTTAAGTTGTTTGCTACTTAGCTCAAGGTCAGTTCGTCTCTTACCACATCTGGTATTATTCCATTGCTATGTACTCAGAGCTGCCGTGCCCCTGCTTGTGCAATTCTTTCAGGGAGCCATGGCCCTGCTCCCTGAGCTATTCTGCAACATACACTATTAAATCAAAGATCTGCTTCATGTTAACACCATTAGGATTATAATGTAACTGTCATCCATTCCTGAGACTCTTATGTACTCAAAAGAAATCAGCAAAAAAATGTTATCAGCAATTTATACCAAATGATATTTTAAACATAGCTGCAAAGATTATGAGTCTGTTTGATATCTTTTTATTTTTTAATATCTTCTTATCCACATTGGGCAATCTAAACTCATGTCACATCTGATGTACTAAAAACATACTTGAACAGCTCTTCTAAACTGCAAGTGATTAAGCCTGTGCCTGTGTGGCATGAAGATATAGTTCTAATAGGACTTATAACAGGATAAAAGAGCAACCTCTCAGAGAAGAAATAAGTATACTTCAATTAGAATGAATGTAACAATAACCGATCAAATATATTATGTCGTGTCTGTTATACAGGAACTATTGAGACCTTAAAAAAGTTTCAGTTAATTAAGTTAAACAAGTTAAACAAGTCAGTGCTTGAACAAATGTAGGAGTTATTATCATGGCCAGAAAAGAAAGATGAGAGAATGACCTGCAATATCTATCTGTACAAGGAGGTTTCAGACAAATGCATACAATTCACCAATGTCTAAATTGTTCTAATGGAGAAAGAAAGAATTTAGAAGAGTAAAGATAATGAAGCATTTTTATAAACTGCCTGGGAAGATTGTGGAATTCATCAGTGGGGGGTCTATAAAAACATATTAAACCAACATCACTCAGGAATTATTCCTTCTTGAATCATGGGAATAAAGACTGCTCAGAGTCTTTTCTAGATCCATTTTTCTAACACATCAGTATGAATACTTGATTAAAATTACCTGATTGACCTCAAGAGGAGAATTTAACAAAGTAAGGAAAAGAACTAAGAAACAGATGGGAAGTATGATTATACTTAGAGATAGAATTTGAATTCATGTTTTTATAGGTTTAATTTTAGGAATAAGCTTTTGCTGGGATTCAGTGAATAAGTAAGTGTGAATTCTTGTAATTTTTATCTTCATTGTTATAATTCTATAGATTCTGATTATATACTTTTAAGCACAGAACATTAAGACATTTTGCTAATTTCAAATCTGGTATGTATTCAAGGACATTTTTTTTTGGAACTGAAATGACTGAGTTTTTAGTTTCTATAGTGTTAACTCTTAGATACTGTGAAAATATTAAAATATTGTTTTAACTCTCGTCTTGTTCGGAAACAGTTGGATGCAGCTGAATATAAGATCTCACCAAACCAGCAGCAGAGAGTATGCACATCTAGTGATACTAAGCAACCAAGAACAAAGTCTTCAGAAGTTCTGGCATGAATTTTGTCACTAAACATGGGTGTTCCAGCATGACCCATGCTTGGTAAATGGCCTGGATAACAGCACCTGTTAGGTTGCACGTGTAGATAATGTCTGTAGGGTGTTTATGTCAGATTGTTTTATAGTGAAAAAGGATCCTGAACACTTCAGGTGGTCATGTTTAAAATAAAATTCATCATCAGTCTTTGTGTTAGGTATAAGTATCCAGATAGCCAATTCAAGAAAGGGAAAAACACTGCACAGTCAGTGAAGAGTGAGGAATAAAAACAAATGGAAGAGATAACAGTGGAGTGAGTGGAAATTGCCTAGAGGAAACTGCAGCCCATGGAGGTCCCACACTGGAGCAGGGAAGAAACATAAAGAAGGAACAGCAGAAACAAAGTGTTATACATTGACCACAGTTTCTATTCTTCAACCACCCTGACTGCTCAGATATGGAGGAGATAGAGAAGTCCAGAATGAAGGAATTAAGTTAATCCTGGAAAAGGGAGATGGGGCAGATGGGCAAAAGAAGTTGTCTCTGTTTCTCACTATCCAAATCTCTTTTATTGCCAAGAAATTAAATTTTCCCCAAGTTGAGTCTGTTTTTTCTGTGACAGTAATTTGGCTGAGATAGAGTTAGATGCAGTATACCAGGTGGAGTCTCATGAGGGCAGAGCAGAGGAGAATCATGTCCCTTCATATGCTAGTCTCGCTATTTTTGATGTTGCCCAAATTGGCTTCCTGCATTGCATGCGCGTATTATTGGCTTGTATCAAGTTTCTCATTCCCAGTTCCTCCTCAGTTCATTCCCAGTCTGTATCTGTGTTTTGGACTGTCCTAACCAGATGGATGGCGTTTCACATCAGCCTGTGGTTTCCATACCCTTGCCTGGCCCAGGATCAGCTGTTGCCTCTGGAGTGCAGGAGCAAACTTCACCCAGCCAGTAACCTACACCGTGGGAGTGGAATGGGCACATTTTTTCCAAGGGTGCTTGTGGGGCCACGTGGTGCACCTGTCCGTGGCTGATGCTGAATCTAAACACAGAGAACAGCAAGGGTGCTTGGTAACTGGAGCAGCCATATCTCCACAGGAAGTTTTACACTTGGAGTTTTAACTGGGCAGAGGGGTAACGCACAGCTAGGGATTGCATGTAAGTGGGTGTGTCTGTGTATGACTGTAGCTTTCTGGGATTGGTTATGTAAGTCAAAGGTATTTAGCAAAATACAGGTGTTTATTGGCATTTTGCATATGTAAAGTACTGGTTATTAATATTGATCTGAATTTATAGTTCACTACCAATTCATTACATGTCGCCGATATATAAATGAATCAATCTTGATTAGATTTAAACTCAGTGAACTGAGCAGTATTTCACAGCAACAGCTTACTAGTGTTCTTTTTTTTTTAAAAATAAAGATTATTTTTTGATCTGTAAATTGTTATAGCTGGCAAACTGAAAGAGTAACAACTGCACTTAACTGTATTTTCCCAAAGTGTCTTTAGACTTTTTTTTTTTTTTTTAAGGGAATATATCCATTAAATTGGAGTTTGTCTTCCTAAAATTGTTTACTGACAGACTTTGGTGTTATGCTAGTTGACTTAGTTTTGTTATAGTCAGTGGAATCTAATCAATACAGTCAACAGTTACTACATTTCTAAAAGGAAAATCATCTGACTAGCTGCTGGATATCTGATTATATATCATGCTAACATTATTTGAAATTGGTGAGCTATGGTCTCTCAGCTGTCTTTTAGCTGTCATCCCATTAAGATTTGTTTTTAGGTTCTATACTTATGCCTTGGCTAAGCTAGTGTTTTATTTGAGAATAGATATTTGTCTTCCACAAACTGAGTGAAGCTATAGTTATTTATTTTAAAGGGAAATAAAATTTCTGTGTTAGCTAAGCATCCACTGACTTTATTGGACTTCTGGATATTCAGAGCATATGTAGATACTTAAAGATAGACACCTAAATTAATTATTTAAAATTGTGACCCTTTATGTCAAGCATTTTCCAACTATCTTAACCGATGACCATTTTGGAATTCTCAAAATGAGCTTTGCAATTAGAGATTTTCATGTAGGAGCATTTCAAATTTGCAGTTTCTTCTAGCAGCTCTGGACTAACTTGATACTCAAACAAAAAATAATCTTCATTACTCAGTTGTAGTATGAGAATGCCTATTATTATCCAGTTGCAATTCTCACCAATTTTGCATTTTTGTTTGCAGAATGGTGTACTTTAACTGAAAAGGAGGAGTTGTGTTCTAGCCTTGCCTTCCATTAGAGAACACTGAAAACTGTCAGTCCATATCTCTTCAAACTAAGAGGATTCTTTCTTCCCAAGTTCTGTAATCAAAAGTCTACTTTATAATATGAGGCAGGTATTTCCTACAAGGGTAGCATTTAGGTAGCTAACGTTAGACAGTCCTTCTGTTCCTGTTCATTCTGTTTGTATTTGCATGTTCTTACTTTTGATTCTGCATCCTGTGAATGTCACTCCAATTATTTTCTTCAGGTTTCTAGTTCTGAGCTGCAGAATGCACTTCCAGAACTCAATGTTTATTTTTAAGATAAGGTAGTGCTACATGTTATAGTAACAACATTTCTTTAACAGTTTGGCTCTTCACTTTTTCTGGACAAATTGTGCTTTGTGTAGATTACTAGGGTTTTTGCAAATTAAGCTTCTTGATAATAAGACCTTTTTCTATATACCTGGAATGGATAAATCAATTTCTAATTCCCAAGATAACTTAGGAGAATTTTGCAGTGCTCTAAGAATTAAAATGTTGCAGTAAGGAAAACATATAAATGTTCTCCTGAAAATGTAAGCTATGATTTGTTGGATGAATGTGGATGTTGTTTTTTTTTTAATTCATTTCAGATTGCTATATTTTATTTTATTAGTAGTGGTGGTTTTTAGTGTTTTTATTTATCTATATTTTTATTTTGTTTGTTTTCCTGAGTGTAAAAAATGTTTCAGAGCATAATTGGATTTTTTCATAAGCCAAAACATCAGGGCTTTTAGGTAAATATGAAGGCTTTGTTTTGTTTTTCTTAAACTCTGTTGAATGCATCATTGAAATTTGTCTTTTTATTTATCTATTTATTTATTTATTCGGTTTTTTAATGGTATGGAAGGCAAATCACTGTCATGTATTTTTTATTTATTTATTTTTTTAATAGTAAGAAAGGTAAATCACTGTCATTTGATCCCCATAGGTCAAAATAGTTTGATACACTTTTCCTGAGAGGTTCATTTTCATGCAGAAACTAATCTTTGTTGTTTTGTGGAATCCATTTCAAACAAGTATTGTTCTCATGAAATAACAGCATTTCATGAAATCACAAAATATGCCTTAAGCAGTGTAATGGTTTTAAAGCATTTTAATTAGCTATTTGGCAAATCAACAGATGCAGAGTATCACTGAGCATGCATAATTTATCTCCTGACTTTTAAGAGCTTATAACACTGTCTTGTACTAGTGCATTAAATCACTGTTGATTGTAACCATAACACAGCTTGTAAAAATATTAAACACAAAATTCTCAAAAAAATTATGTGCCCATTTTTTCTTAACTTACTATCAAATTTATAACGTGATTAATTGTTACTAGTAACAACTCTGGAAGTCTTCAAGGTCAGGCTGAATAAGATATAAGATAAGGGGCAACCTGGTCTAGTGGAAGGTGTCCCTGCTCATGGCAGGGGAGTTGGAACTAGGTGATCTTCATGTGTCTTTGTAATCTAAACCATTCTTATTTCATGATTCAAACCAAATGTTGCTCAAACATTTACCATTTGATAATATTTTACTTTTCTTATGTCTGTATTTGTCAGCAGAATTTGTTCTAGACTAACTTATTAGTGTTTTCCTTGAATTTGCTTACTCTACTCTTATACAAGAGGTTAAAAATGAAGGGATATGTAAGCATCTTGTTCCTAAATATCTAGTATCCTTTTAAATATTTAAAGCTGTTTGAGAACCATGAGACAACGACAAATGTAACACAGGTCCTATCAGATAAATTGTCTTTTGAATTGGTAACTGGAAGTTAAACAGAGTAATGAAATGGTGCTGCATGTATGCTTTTAGACAGCTGAATTTTATTCTACTTGGATAAAACTCAAGATTATTAAACATCCACATTTTTCCATCTGTATGAAACCTCTGCGTGAACTAGATATCTAAATGCCATTATAATGAATGTACATCTCTTCAGAACACTCAATGGAACTTGGGAAGCAATTTAGTTCATCTCGCAATTCCTGATTCTGTCACTGACTTTCTGGTATTTGATAACATCTAAAATGTCCTAGACTGTCCTATCACCAGTTGACAGTCCATAAGACCCATGCCCCAGGTGTTTCTTGCATACTCCAGGTTTTACCAGCCAGTGCTAAGTCTTCATATTTAGACAATTGAATCCTGCTCTCTCAAGTGACTAGTAAAATAATTCTGGCTAATTAGTGCAATAGTCCGACTGTATTGACTAGATTACTTTGAATGTAAAGAGACTCATATAGAGAAATATTATATTATATGCCCTATTCAGGAGTCAGAATTATCCTCTAGAAGGTTTGTTTTTGTTAAGAGAGTACTTTGGTTTGTAGTCTATAACATGAACAAGTATTATATTGACAAAGGAGCAGTTGTACATTTTCAGTGAGCATTTAGTATATCTGCTGATAGAATGGTGAAGAACCATTGTTTAAAACTCCCTGGGGATATAAAACCAAAGCAGCTTTTCAGCTTGAGATAATAGTTTTAAAGCATGTCTTTTAGAGTAGCCTACAATTCTGCTGTTCTCACAAATAGCATGAACAAAGCATCCATATTCTCCGTTCTCTAGATTCTAGATTGCTAATTATTTTTGATCTCTTCATTTTCCATCTGTGAGTGAACAACTGTGGGGTGCTTAGCTGCTTGATAGGTTAAATCATAACCAAATTTCTGAACTTGTATATATTTTTCCCATTTACTGATATTTCTATGTAGGTAGCCAAATTTATTGGTCCTGGCCATGATTCTGATGCTTAGTAGAACATGAGAAACTTATCTGTAGGATATTTCAAAAATCTCAATCTCCTGGTTGTATAATAACATATAATTTAATGCAATACATATTGCAAATTGGCTATATGACAAAAAAAAAAAATCATGAAATATTATTTGTGTAAACAGCACCTCAGTTTTGGAAATGATATTGCATGTTTCTGACTTACCCTAAAGTAAAACAGAGAATATAACTCAAATTAAAGACACATAATTTATTCATAATTACCTTGAATTATGCATAGCTCAGCACTTCTTTTTTCTTTTTACAACCTTTTAAAAAAATTACACTGTAGAAGATTGTATCATTTCATAAAATAAGCTGTCTGATTTCCCTGTTATCCTGTGTTCTGCTTCTTTGGTTGTCACTGTGTTCTGTATATAAAAGCTTTGAAAGTGTTTCACTCTTCAGGATAATTCCCAAGTAATTATCTTGAAATTATGTTAATCTGTATGATATATAAAATCATGAAATAATCATATATGGATAAGATTTTTTTTTTAATTTTCAACTTTTTTTCGACTTCCATGGTAATGATCTCTGAAAAGAAATTAACTTCAAATTTGTATTTTAGAAAGAGAAATGGAAATTTAGTAAAGGAAAATTAGATTGAGAAATATATGGAGTTTGTATATGTGATGTTTTATTTAATGAATCATGATGAAATAGAGAATTGGCAAAAAAAGAACAAATATATTTTATATTAATGATTACTTTCTTATACAAGCTGTTATACTGAATAATATTAAAAGTGGTGCTATATGTTAGTCATATAGTTTGTTTGAGGCCAAATATATAAGTGAAAATTGTCACTAGTGACCAAACAACAGATCATGCATAACCAGTAGAACTATGCTGCAGCAAGTTTTCCACTGAGATAGTTTCCCATCTGTAAATTGGATATGACCCAGATGTTATGTTCTCACTGAGTGGAGATTTGCCTATCTACTAGAATTTGTCAGACATATACCATTCATCTTTTCATGAATATTGATTTTCTTTCTTTAAATGAAATAGAAGTATCAGAAGAAAAAAAAAAAAAAAAAGAAGAAATACTAATAGCTGATTCCATCTGTCTTTTGCCTAGTATCCACTTTTCTGAGTGGGAGCTGTATCATGAAATTTCTAACTTTGACTACATCATGGTACATGGAAACTAGGCGTTGCTTGCTGTCTCACTGTCATTGTACTGTGCAGTAGAACTGGAAATAAGTTGATTGTCTTTTTGGATCTCACAGTTCAAAGAGGGGAGCACATTATAAAAAGGCATTTTTATATTGTATTAAATGTTGGCCTTGATATGTGTCATAATTTATATCTATGCTAGTCCTGAAGCTATATATAAAACAAATAATTCTTGACTTCTAACAAAAACTGCCTGTTTTGATGTCCTTCCTCAAAATGTCTTCTGTCTCTCTTTACACTTCATATTACTTCTCATTCCTTTAAATTTTGTCCTGTTGTTTAGAATAACTGTTTTCAGAAGATGAAAACAAAACATGAATGAGTTTCCCACATCGACAAATTTTGCATCTTTGCTTGTTGTCCCTCTTATTTTTCAGCTTAGAACTCAATGAAGAATTCTTTCCCGTGTTTGACTCTTTCTTATGATTTGTAGGTATATGACTCCTAGTCATTCCGAACTTTGTAATATCAAATTTTCCACAGAAAAAATCTATTAAATGTCATAGTCATTGAGATAGGGATCTATTTACATAGCTCTATTAGCTTGTCAGGAAGAATTGCATAGCTATTAAAAATTTTGCCTGCTTACACTTTGGATCAAACAAATAAAATGAAAATTCAAATAATCAAAATTAATTTGAAAAGTATTCATCATGTCAGAACATTTTTCTGCTTGCATTCTGCTTTCATACCATGGTTGTACATGTTGATCGTATAGCTATATTTTTCTTTTCATTTTTTAATCAGTTTAAACATTCATTAAGAGATTTTTAAGACTAATCAAAGTAATTAACCTACAGTTTAGATGACATGTGTTACTTTTAACTTATCACATTAGACACAAAAACTTTGCTTTCAGAATTTTCTATTTCTGATAGAAAACTTTATACCCTCTAAATGGATTTTCCATTTTGTCATAGGTTAAGGATTTACAAAAATGGTGCAGTGCATTCTCAGTTCTAGGAAGAACTGGAAAGTTATTCTATCTGAAAACATGTTCTTCTGCATCTGCATGGGCCTTACTGATCTCAGTTGGGAAGCTCTTACTCTTTGTAAAGTTAGCTGTTTCCTATAGAAGTCAGTACATCAGAATTTCTTAGTTAAGGATGAGGCTCAGAGCACAGTTTTGCTGTAAAGAACTCCTTTCTTTAGTTGAATGTTAAAGCTTAAAAGCAGTAATACTATTCCTCTTGGGAAAAGCCAGCAAGAAAATGATGCTGGTATTGAGTTGAATTTTCTTGTATGAACACTGGCTAAGAACAGAACACAGTGATGCAAAAGGAAAAGGCTAGAGAATATAAAATACAACAAAGACTTGTAGGAAGATGTTTCCCACTGCGTAAGGCTTAACTAGGAAATTGAATCGCTAGTTCTTTCTAGCTCAATGTATTGCCCTAAAGTGATCTCAAATTTTGTTCTGAGGTTTTAGAAGCCTCAGAAATTATTTGGAGTCTGCTGCTGACTTAAGGTATTCTATGACTGCCATCAGTGGAAAGAGGATTTCATCTATAGTGCATGAGATGAAAAATAATTCCAATAATATCTTTCCCCTGTTCTTCCTGTTATGAAGATTTTCCAAGGAAAACTTTAAGGGACAGCACACAAAATTAAAAACAAACAAACAAACAAACAAACAAAAAACAAACAGCAACAACAACAAAAAACCCCACTTCTTCAGAACTCTATGATGTATAGCAAACTTTTCATTCATTCACTTTTAGCCAGGGAGATTTGAAGGTCTAAGATATCCTGTTTTTCTTCTGGAAATGAGAAATAAAAAGTAAAGATAAATAAATAAATAAATAAACAAACTCAACTTCACAGGAAGGAGATTAACATGAATTATGAAAATATTGATATCATAATGAAGAGCAAATACAGCCACAAACGTACACAACAATCCCAAAATTGCATCCTCTGATGCATCATCAGTTTTCCTTAACATGATGTATTTACGAATCTAAATCATTAAGTCTTTTTGCACAGGATAACAGTAAAAGATATTAGAAACAGCAGAAAAAGATTGGGACTAGAAAATTTGCATGTATAGCTCCACTAAATAACAAAGTAGCATTTCAGCTGTTATGTACAAGGTAAAAATTACTCCAAATTAGCATGTAAACACACATGTGATATATATACTATAAATACGACTTCTACTACACTCAATATTTATGTTCAAATTTTCACATGCCTGAATTTACATGCGTCATTGGGGAACTATCCAATCCCATGGTATCTAGATAACGGGAGCAAACATAAACCATGCTGATGCCAATATTCATTATGTTTTATTTAGGAAAAATAATTTAATAACAACAACAATTTACTGAGTTGATTGCAGGTAAGTTTTTAATTTCCCAGGCTACTGAAAATAAATGGTTCTGCTGTCAATCGTCATATTCGCAATAAGCAAGTCTTATCTCTGTCTCCAGTTCTAAATCCGTGACAGGAGAGTCATAGTTTCTCTATGCAATAGAATCACCTTGAGAACTGTACATGTATTCTGTAGAGGTTATGGTTTCAAATTCTCACCAGAAATTCCCTTCAAATTGGAAAATACTCACTGAAGTTCTGAAAACTAAATGTTATCATGCCAACATGAATGAACACTTAGAATACTACTTTTTAAACTTTATACATATAGACTCGTGTTTTTTTATTAGAAGTGTTAGAAGTGTAATTTTGCATATAAACCTTATTTACAGATAATTAATGTAGTTATGATGTATAACATAGTCTTTTTTCCAACTGATGGAGCAAGAACTGTGCGGTGTTTTAGCTGAGTTATGACAATCTATATCAGGTCTGAAGGCCATCTGCACTGTTCTTGGTGTATAAATTTCTGATAAAAGAGACAACATATCTATATTAGCTTACAAAACTACTGGTTAGCTCAAGGGTAACAAACACATTAAATGATAAAGAAAAGGAAATCTTTCAAATAAACCTACAGAAAATTTCTTCCATGGTCCAACTCTGTAAGACTTATTTCTTTCACAAGAATACCAAATAGTTCCAAAAAGGACTCCTGCAGATAGGAGGAATATTTCTGTTTGTTAAAGAAATGTAAATTGACATGTATAATTTTTAATGTGTTGTTGACATGTAAAGGAAGAGATATTTCCAGTCTAAACTTCAAGCTGTGAAACAAATACGCTATAAGTGCAGACAGATGTTTTAATTTATTGACTGCTTTCTAAGTACAGCTTCCCAAATTATAATGTAAAAAAAATACATATAGATCAAAACTAGGAAAAAAAAAAAAAAAAAGAAAAAAAAAGGCATTCTAAATAAGGCTTACAATACTCTCAGGAAATATATGGCAAATATCTTTTAGACACACTTTTATTTAAAGAAAAAGACGAACAGGAAAGAATAATTTAAATTCGATAACTCCTATCATATTTCTTGCCAGTAGATGAGGATATGTATGAAAATATATTGTTAGCTTATTTCCTTCTCATTTGTTTTATGTATTCATGCACTTTCCTGCTCTTAAATCTGTAGTACTGATTTGGATGAATGAAAATGCTTTTCAAATTAGTACTCAAAAATTTCTTATCTACAGATGCTTTCCTTTCCTTTACTGACAGTCTCACTCATTAGAGCCATGCAATACATAGGTAAATTTTCATATGTTAGCAGAGAAATATCTTCCTTAGAACACTGAGAAAACATGGTCCAAATTTTACTTCAGAAAAGTGTCTGAGAAGAAAGTTTCCTAATTCTACTCTTGGATTTCAGCCTTCAGTACTCTCTTAGGTCAGTTTAACCTATTCAGCCTGGGGCTAGTATTCTCCCCCTGCAGGTTTGCAGTTATAAATCTTAACATGAATGCTAACATCCATCTGTTTATAATGTCAGACAAATGCTTTCAAATTTTGAAGACAAAATCACACTACATTTTTCAGAGTTTCACTATTTTAATATCTAAGTATTAGATAGTACTGATGTTCTTATCTGTTTATGAAATGCCTAAATAATTCTAGATGAAAGAATACTTCCTTAAAAATATGTTTCAAGATATTGAGATATTAAGATATTAAGAAAGATATTAAGAAGCTGCATTATTACTTATTTATTTATTTATTTATTTATTTTAAATCAAAAGATTAATTTCTCATGGTGGAAAATACTTCTGTCCTCAACCTGCTAAGTTGGCAGCTTCTTATTTGAATACTTCTTTATATTAATCATAGACTATTTTTATCAATTTACTGCTCTTCATAATTAAAAGTGGAGATTCGAATATATTTTATATTACCCTGCAGAGTTCTTTTAATATTCTCAAATTAAAAGGTAAGGAAGAAACACAAGGGAAAACCATACCCATTTTTTATTATGATACTCTCTAAAACGTTACCTTAATTGAAGCTAGAATTTTTATTTCACTTCATTTGGATTCGCAAGTCCACTTTGCCTTCTGCAACCACTTCTTTCTGAAAGGATTTATACTGTATTTTGACAGATCACCACCATGGATTGCTATGCTCTGTAAAAATGTTTCTAAAGGAACATGGCATCTTCTCCCTAATTTAAATAATTGGAATGATATAATTTATCTATTTGATATACATCTGCAGTCTTTCAGAAACCCTTTGAAATCACTGAGAGATGGAGCTGAATATTACAGAGGCATGACTACAATATATATACAATTAGAAGTATATGCACAGTTTGCTGAGATGATTATTTATACTCTAATGGAGAGTAAAGCACTTTACTGGCATTATTTTTAATAATGGTAATGTCAACAATGACTTGTTGTCAATAAAGTAGATACAGTTCCACAAAGGAATCGTACTTATATGTTGGATTTCCAATTAAAAAGTCTCTAAATTCTAAATATATAAAAATACATTTATAACCATGAAAATAACATGTACAAGCACTGCACATATGATAAACTCTGAAACTAAGATAAAACTTAATATACTTCTCTAATATCTCCGTATAACATGTGTCATTTGTCTATCTCAGGATAGTCTCATGGCCAGTGTAAACAGCTTGAAATGCAACAATAAATAAAAACATACCCATAATTTTTTTTCTCATTGATATTTCTGTATAACATTTCCCAGAATAAATATCAAAAACCTATGACATTGAATTCATGAATCATAATATTTTTAGGTTTAAAGAGATCTCATAACTCACAAAAGGAAAACTAAGAGAAATTACCTTGAAAAAAGTGAGAGGATGAGTCTATGTTTGAACAAATCATATTATACATGCAGAGCATGTACACACAACATCAATAACAACAGTCAGGCAACCAAACCCAGACTTTTAGTCAGAACATTTTATGTGATGCCTTGCTCAGGAAAAAAATAAATTCCAATTTCTTCTTAAATAGAGTTGTATCAAGCAGATAATAAATGGTTCATAGATTTTAACCATCCATGAATAATTCATAAGATTCACTTCCACCTGCCAAATATTTGGATCATATGTTGTCTATCTAGAGATACAGAATGTACCCAGAATAAATTCTGCTGCAAAATGTCTAATGCCTGACATTACATTATTGTAACATATTATATTGAATTAGCTTGGAAGAAACTTTAACATACTGATGAGCTAGTATATTGGTTTTCAAATCAGGCCCCTTTTATCTATTACATAGTTAATATCCATCCTTAAATTTAAAGAGTGGACAGAAACTAAGGACAATCAGCAAACTCAGCCATTTACATTTTAATTGTATGATTGACAAACATTCTGAATTTGGTTTGGTTGATTCACTGTCTTTTATTTCTTTGCTAATGAATAGAAACTTACTACTCAATTCTCACTATTGATATTTGCACTGTGATAGCTGCTGTTGTAGGTGTCATGGTATTTATGTGCTCTTATTATCCAGTAATGACATTTAACAGGATAGCCTATCTAGAATATGAGTTTTGCTTAAAAAAAAAAAAAAAAAAAAGATTAACAAAGGACATTTTTTTGTCATTTACCTGGACATCTGCAAGGCTTTTGATATAGTTTCACATTCTTATTGCAAAGATATGAACTTGGAGGGTGGAATATAGTTGATTTGATAGTATTGTTCCAAGTCATAACGAGATTTTTTGAATTCTAATTCTATCATCCAGAATTTTTCTGACTCTTTCTAATTTGCTACTTACTGGGAAAGTTTCTCAGTGTAGAGTTGTACACTCGAAATTAATATAAAATTTAAGTAGATGTGGGTGTCTTGCAGATTTTTGTTTTTGCCATTTAAAATGTTCTAATAATATGTCAGGAATTTATATTTTTAAGCTTATCTATTTGTGTATTTCTTACCATCTTATTATCTTACACTTGATAACATGGACAACATAGTCAATTGTACCTAGGTAATCAATTCTTAGCTCTGAGAGTTTAATCTTACTTATTTACAATGGTGAGATTTAAAACATTTTTTTTCTTTTAGAAATGTATGTTTTTAAGATACAAATTTTGGGGTTATTTAATACAGAAATATCTCAAGAATTTTTTGACGTGACTTTTGCAAGCCTTACTATGTGTCAATCAGATTGAAGAGTTGTGATATTGCATCTTTAACCTCTACAATGTGGTAATTAAGTAATTGATAATTTTGCTTCCTACAGTGCTTATGGTCAATCACAATGCTCTCATTTTCAAGAGTCCATCAAATTGTGAGCTGACACAGTAGGGTTGAGTGTTTAATAATCTAGTCAGGAAAACGATAAATTTAATTTTTGTAAATAAAGGACTTCATCAAGACCTTATTTTTATTCAATTTTACAAATAGGAGTTTTGTGTGAGACCTTGATCTAGAGAAGCACAGTAGAAATGCTTGTCAACTGAAATGAATAGTAGGATATTCAAATACATTACTATTATCCTGTTATGGGGATAGGTAGAATAAAACCTAAAAGAAAACTTTCTCCTAGCATAAATATGTATTCTCAGAATTTCAACAGAATAATCCTATGTCACATATATTGTATGTTTTCAG
Organism: Perdix hodgsoniae; assembly: GCA_035772895.1. Lineage (NCBI taxonomy): Eukaryota > Metazoa > Chordata > Aves > Galliformes > Phasianidae > Perdix > Perdix hodgsoniae. Next base: position 31,847,034 of record JAPSGF010000004.1, read on the forward strand.
TATTCCAAAGACACACAGAATTTTCTGCCAGTAAGTAACTTTGTCACTAAATATGAGCCAGTTATCCATCATCTTAACCGGAACTGTGAGTGAGAGAATGCCACCTGAATGTTGTAAAGGAACTAGAGGTGCTTCAGCAGTGCAGGGCCTTTTAAAAAAGAACTACTGATTGCTACCGATTAGTTTGTGAACCAAGGAGGACCCTGCTGAGATTAAATTGCTGTGTATGAGGCCTGTAAGAGAAACTGTTACTGCAAGATGATTATCTAGCTTGTGTAAATGGAAGAATAGGATTTCAGTTCAGATAGATGCATCTCCTTTCTGATAAGAGATGTTTAAAGAAGGAAGAGCAAAGGGTGCCTCTTGTAAGCACCCATTAAGATCCCGATCTCTCAAATACCTGTATATCATAATAACGAGTTCAATGTGTATCTATTTTTGTGATTCAATTGCACTTAAGTAAAAATCAGTTTTCATCTTAAACCAAACTGAAAACTTTAAAGAGTGCAATGACAATGCATTCTCAGTCACTTAAGACATTGAAAAGAAAGCAATGCTTTTGTGCTATTCAGTTTTAAGACTCAAGAAAGACTATTCTGAGACACAGACAGAAAGATTCATACTGAGAGGGAAGAGTGTAGTATCCAGTACGTGGAAGTGAAATGGAGAAAATTGAAATATTACAGATACATGAAGGAAAAAGGTATTCAAGGCAGAAATATTTTAATGTTGAAAAGGTGGAGTTAAAGCTTGAGTAATTCCAGTAATAACACTAAGACTATTGTAAAATTAGTTAAAATACATTTTGTAACATCAGGTGAGCACTGTAAAGAATTTGCTAAAATGCCTTTTCACTTTTACCAAAATTAAATGATATCTATTCTTTAGAACTAATTTTTATGTTTGTTCATATTTAGAGCAGCAAGCTAGATTATGGGGGAAATTTTATTTTCAGAATCTGGTATACTTTAATTCAGATTTTGAAAGAAAAGTTTTGTTTGGTAAAATATCTTTGTTATTCAGTGTTCATGTATAAGTATTGCACGATATGCCTAATACAAACTATGCATCAATCTCTATGCATCTTTGAGTTATCTATCTACCTCTCTTCATCCATTCATCCACCCATTCATACAATATTGTTTCTATTCTGGTCGAATATTTAACCTTAATAATATTTTGTAGCTCAGTATTCTATGTAGGTCACTTTGAAAGTAATGCCTCCTATTTATTAAAATGCAACAGATATAAAGAGCACTATTTGACATTGTGCATATCCACAAGCTGTTAAAAAGAAGCTTTTTACCATGCTTGTAAAAACATGCATCAGTGGAGGTGACCCATTGTCACTGTTGCCACTGCTAAAACATGCCACCTACCACCCCACTGTACTCACATCCATAGTTTGAGATCCATAAACATTCAGCAAGTATTGATGAATATCGGTGGCTGGATGCAATTTTTTTTCACATGAAGGAATTGCATAATCACAGAATCACTAAATTGTAGAGGTTAGAAGGGACCACTAGTGATCATTTGATCACTGAGTTCAACTCCCCTGATAAAGCAGGTTTCCTACAATAAGTCACACAGGCAGATATCCGGACAGACCTTGAATATCTCCATAGAGGAGACAACCTCTCTGGGCAACCTGTTCCAGTGCTCTGTCACAGTCACAAGAAAGAAGTTCTTTCACATATTTATGTGGAACTTCTTACGTTCCAGTTTTTGGCCATTTCTCATTGTCCTATCTCTACATACCACTGAAAAGGGTCTGGCCTCATTCAGTTATCTCCGTACTTTAGATATTTATAAACATTAATCAGTTCCTCTCTCAGTCGTCTCTTCTCCAGGTTGAAGAGACTCAGGTTACTCAGCCTTTCCTCACAGGGGATACGCTCCATGTGTTTACTGTCTTTGTGGCTCTCCACTGGACTCCTTCTAGGAGGACTGCTGTCTTTTTTGAACTAAGGAGCTCGGAACTGGACACAGTTTTACAGATGTGACCTCATCAGGGCAGAGTAGACAGGTAGAATCACCTCCCTCATTCTCCTGGCTAAGTTCTTTTTAATTTACCACAAGATACCATTGGCCTTCTTGGCTGCAAATGCACACTGCTGACTCATGGTCAACCTGTTGTCCTTCTCTGCAGAATTCATCTGTAGCAAGTCATCCCTTAACCTTGTACAGATGCATGCAGTTCTTTCTCCTGAGTTGCAGGACTGTACACTTGTTTTTGTCAAATGCCATCAGATTCCTTCCTGCCCAACTCTCTCATCTGTTCAGCTCCTGTTATGGCTGAATGGCAACATAAACTTTTCAAGTGGCAGTTAGTCCTCCCAGCTTTGTATCATTGGCAGATTTGCTGAGGGTGCTATCCAGTCATCCAGGTCATTGATGAAAATACTGAACAAAGCCAGACCCAACACTGACCAATGGGGAGCACTGCTAGTTACAGGCTTCCAGCTGTTCTCTACCCCACTGGTTACTATTAACCTGAACTCTGCCAGGTAGTCCTCCACCCACTTCATTCCACTTATCTATCACATATTTTCTACGTTTCATTACAAAGATATTTTGAGAGACAGCATCAAATATCTTCCTGCATTCAAGGTACACAACATCCACTGTTCTTCCCCCAACTATCCAGCCAGTGATGACATTGTAGAAGGATTCAAGACTGGTCAAGCATGATTGATAAATCTGTGTTGACTACTCTTGAAAACCTTCTTCTCTTCTAATTGCTTGAACACAAGAGCCAAGTTGTTCTATCACTTCTACAGGGACAGAGAAAAGGTTGATTGTTCTGCATGTTCCCAAATCATCTTTCTTGCCCTTTTTGAAGACTGGAGTGACATTCTCTGTCCTCCAGTCCTCTGGCACCTCTCTCTTACAAACTTTTTTCTTTTCTATTCAGTAATTTTCAATGTTGCTTTGAGATTCTCTTAAGATGTTTGCTGTTTGTTGTTTTATTTAATAACATTTTAGATCTTCCTTTTGTACTATCTTCAGTTGTTTATTAGACACCAGTTTTGAAGTAGTTTCCAACAAAAACTGCATTTGATTACCTGAATTTTGTTCAGTGTCTCAGTTGTTTCTGATTTTGAAATCCTCAATATACCTACAAATTTCAGAGCGTAATTCTCAGTATAATGGTTTCCAAAGGTCATTTAAGAGTTAACATAATGAGATAAATATTTAAGTCCTATTTTATACCCAGTATGTTTTATCTGAAAGAAGATTGCGCCATGGCATCACTAAGATTGTGTCTTCTCACTGTGGAGCATTCATGTTTCATCACCGATCCCGTGACCTCTTTCATCCATTTCAAGTCCAGCTGAGCAGTGAGGAGAATGAAAGGTATCTTCAGTGTTCTACCTATGATAATTAACTTCTTCTAATCACATTCTTTAATGAAAGAATTCAAAAGGAAAGTACAGGCATTATATTTACACATGCAAACACGAAGAAACGTAAACACTGCCATCCTTGGCATTGTTTTTTTCCCCTTTCCCTTCCCCTTCCCCTTCCCCTTCCCCTTCCTCTTCCTCTTCCTCTTCCTCTTCCTCTTCCTCTTCGTCTTCCTCTTCGTCTTCCTCTTCGTCTTCCTCTTCTTTCCTATTTCCCTTCCCTTCCTGTCTTGAGAGCCTCTAATGTGTGAGGTTACACAATTTCCCCAGCAATTTTTTTTCAATGATTATTATTATTGTAGTGATTTTTTTGCTTCTATATTCAGTCTGAACTTCACCTGTTACAATTTATTACTATTGTAACGCATCAATCTACCATGTAAGTGGCCTGGCGCTTTCTTTTCACATCTCTCAGATCCTTCCTAAGACTTTGAGTTAATGTCTTAGTCAGTATATCAGCTAAAAATTGGTGGCAAATCAGTCATTAAATTCAGTCGAAGTCTTTGGAACAAGCAATATGCAGAGAACTGCACTGATTTTTTTCCCTCTTCCAGCCCCATGCTTTCAACATTTACCCAACACTTCTTGTGACTTCACAGATCCTTATGTTATTCTCCCTTTACAGGTTCAAATATGCTATGGACATAGCTGCCATTGTTAACATAGCCTTTGCAGTGAATTCCTGTCTGTGACAAAAGTCCTGTATTTTCTATAAAATGAACTCTTCAAGCAAGAAACTGAATTTTGGTAAAAAACCTGAACTGAAAGTTTTTTCTTAAAGAAAGAAAAAAGAGCAAGTGCAAGAATATAATAATTAAAGCTCTCTGTGTTCTCAGCGTACTGTTTCTTTTCTAGCATTTTCTGCAGTTTTGCTTATTTGAAGTGATTCTATGCTGTGTTTCTATTTTACCCAAATGTAAGATCATAAACAATAGCAGTCAAATCATAATGATTACCTCTGCATCCTGAGTCATGAATGTAATTATGAATTCTGGAGATTTTTCAATGATTGTGGGTGCACTACAAATAAAGTCAAGAAAAGTAACCTCACTAGTGGATGATTCAGTTTCAGACTTTTCTGAATGATTCTTATTAAAGGCTTTCACATACTACATATCAATAGTTGTCCTGAATGGCAGGAGCTTTTTGTCTACTTAAGACTGAAGTATATTATCTTTCTTTTAGAAGTCATATATGTTTATGTGTAATTTTCATAATTATGAAATGTTGATGACCATGGAAGTTAATTTGTATGTGTTTAATTTAATTTATTAGAATGTAAGTAATTTAAATGAAAAAAAAAATTATTTTGTTTTTCAATGAGTACAATGTGAAATTTAAGTTGTTAATTTTAACAAAATCTGTTTCAAGACAGGTCTGGTACAAAATAAAATAATTCACAGCATTTCCTCTTCCAGTAGCAGATGTAATTTTGTTTTAATAGATTGCCTATTAAAATCACTGTAAGAAAGATCAGCATGAAGTGTTTTAAGAGATGCTTTCACAAACTTCTCACCAACACCTACATAAATTTTGGTGAGATTTTGCAAAAGAATACTTGCAGAAGACCTGCAGCAATATTTATTCCTTAAGACTTGTTAGTGGCTTCTTTGTCACTTTACTATTCTGGTTGTTTTGTGCTCTGAAAGAAAGGCGATGTAAAGTTTGAGTGGAGACTTTGGATATTTCACTTGGGAGAAAAAATGAGCGTACTTGCAGAGTTGCTTACTTGGGTCAGATACATTTGTGTTTCTTCTCTTTTACTGGAAGAAGAAGAGATATGTCTTTTAAACTTAGGCTGGACTGAAAGATTTGATTGTCATCCTGATTTGGAAAGACTGGAATACAGGGAAGATTCAGACAATTTCTCTATAAATCATTTATTGGCCAGAGTATAATAATTATTTCATTCACTATCTACTCTGACTTTAGAAACGTTAAGGATTATTATTATTTTTTTTAAGCTTATAGACACCAAGTTTACATCTTTCTATTACTAGCTATGCAATTTTGAGTACATTTCTGCTAAAAATTTCAGCTGTGCTACCATGACCACAAAGTTTGTTCAAGTTTGTTAAAAAAAAAAGAACCTGTAATTATTGATATATTTATTTATCATACGTTCTAACTTGATAAACGTTATCAGAAAATATACTTTATTGGTGCTTATGAAATTAGATTTTGTTTTAAGGCATTTTATTAAGATATGTTGGGAAAAAAAATATTTAGTGTTATCTATCAGTTGATTTTTACTGGAATGTATTAAAAGTGTGTATTCCATTGTTATTAGGGAATCTTTTCCTGTTAACCAAACATATGCCCAGTGCCATATATTTCAATATGATTTACATGACTTTGTTTTGCTTAATATGTTTGCTCAGAATCTCAGACTATTCTATAAAACAGTCAAAATCTAGCACATTATACCTAGGTTTTTTTTTTTCCTTAAAAGATTATTAATGAACAGAAAGAAAATATCTAAAGCTCTCATACAACAGAAAAAAAAATACTAATTGTAGAAATACTGTATATATGCAGTCTCTGCTTTATATATGAGAATTTCCTCTGTCAAATAGTGGTATTGTGCTCTGCTGTGGTTTTCATGGAAATAAATAGGAGGCAATACTTTCAAAGCAAGCTTCATATATATAGTCTGCCTCTGGTCTTAATCATATATAAATTAATTATTAATTAATATTATTAATATATAATTAATATTAATTATATATTGTTATTTGCCTCATATATTAATCAAACACTGAATAAATAGGTGTTTAAATTTATCATTTTTAAATTTGCTGCCAAGATTTGCATATTGATAGTCAAGCTCTGAATATTCAGGTGTTAGTAACCTTTCTTCTTAAACTAATTTCTGATTTTTCTAATCATGCTAATTGCTTTTCCGCCTCCATTCAGTTGTTTCCTGTTCCCTCACTTTCTTTTCAAAACATATAATGAAATGCTGAGAAATGTATGAAATATTCTATGTGTAGTCTTAATAGAGAGGACAGACAGTGACTAATTAATGACTGGTTATTTGATGTTGTGGTGCATGGTGTCAAAAACTGAACTTGGGTTATTTATCCTCTTGATGTATCACATTTAGAGCTGGATAGGAAATGTCAATACTGTCACAAATTTTCCAAGGTTTGGGTTTTGATTTTTGTAAGAAAGCAGACAAGTAATTTAAAAAATAAGATTATCAACCATCAGTTCCATTCAACTGTTAAGTCAGTTCAAACATTTGATTTTGACATTTTCCAAATGTTAAAATTTAAACTTTCTAAATGAGAAGCAATCTATATTAACTAATACTTTTTACATAAAGTTTGTGTGAGTGTGCGTGTGTTTGTGAAAGGTCAAAATATGATATTTTAACAATGCTGAAAGATTTAGGAAAAAGATAAGATGTTGGAAGAAACGGTTACAGAATCAACAAATAGTATGCCCTGGGGGGGGGGGGGGGGATTGCTGGCAGTTTTCTGACTATCTTTAATCTCAGTGAAAAATAACTTTTAATTCTTTCTCTTATTATCCAGGTTTCATCTTTCTTCAGAAAGATTTATTTTAGAATATTCTTTTCCAATTATTAGTATTTTTTTTAAGTTGGGTTTTCTTAACACTTTTCTGCACTTTCTAATTACATTTGTATTCTCTTCCATGGATGATTACTGCACTTTCAATTGCAAGTTTCATTAATACACTGTTTATCCTAATTTTCAGATTTTAATGATGGTCTGTAACAGGACAAGAACTGATTTTTTCTCTTGCAGGAATATTATGGTAGATAATTCTAACCTGAATTATTATTCCTCCAATTGTCCCAATCAATACATGTTTTTTATCTGTATTTTTGATCCAAAGTGAAAGTGTAAGACTTATTCTAAACCCGAATCAACTACTTTATTAAAAATAAACATTTATCTAGTATGTTCTGTATCTCTTATAACACTTCTGTAAAAAATATTGTTTTTTTCTTTCTTCTCAGAATAGCATGAGCTTCAGCAGTATATTCTGTTTTTAATCTTGATGCCATCGTTATTATTGTGCCATTTATGTAGACACAATGTAAATCTATGCACTTTCCATGACCTTGAAAACTATGACAAAGTTGCTGTTAAAAATGTAGTTGTCTAAACAGGATGTGGGCAGAAAAGAATGGCACAATTCCAAAACTCCTGTGTTGATAAGATGACAAAAAACACAAGAGATGAATTTGCTGTAGGAGAATAACTTCAGGAATTATCCTCAGAAACGGGGCTAATGGCTCTGAGTTTCAAGTAGATGAAAGTATATAAAAGAAATTTATTTTAACTGGATATTTTACCACAGATTTAGCTTTAATGTAACCATTATTATTATTTTTATTTCAGAACTTGTGAAAAACTTGCTTTTTTAATTGGTGTTATTTATATTTATGAATTATTCAGAATGTATCTATCTTAGATAATAGATAGATAATCTTCAACTATTGCATACCAGCATAGCTATTTTTGTTCTAAATGTCAGAGTTTGATTCTGTATTGAATTGTATTAAGATCAATGAAATGTTTTCAAGGATCAGATTTTTAGGACATTCATGCCAAACTTTTTAGCAGTGATACAGAAAATTGTGAATCAAAAAGTAAGATTGACTGATACTAATTTAACTCAGTGTTTTTTGTTTTTGTTTTTGTTTTTGTTTTTTTCAGTTAGAAGGGAAGCAAGAAATTTCTACTATAGAATCTTATTCAGAATTTATTTTGATTCTTGTTTTGTCTTTTTCTTTTTAAATTTCAGAAAATAGGGTTTTTTTTGGTCTTTTCTTCATTGCTACAGCAGACATAAATGTATATAAAAATATATATACATAGTTTTCCTCAAGCTTGAAATTATCCTGGAAGCTTCTGATATAAGAAAATTGTAATTGATACTATTTACTAATTGTTTACATTTACTAAATGATGAAAGCTATTTGCAGCACTTCTTTCACAACAGTTACCATAATCGGCCTAGGACAAAAAATAGAGAAATCCTGAAATAATTATGTTATTTATTTCATCTCAGTGTAGTTCCGTATAACAAAATATGACTGTTAATTTCTTGCTAGTGTCTCAGTGTTTTTTTCACTGTTCACACATTTAATAAACAGAGAAACAATTAAATAGTAAGAGACAAAAGAGGATAGATAGGCTCTAAGGCAAATTATTTCAAGCAATACATGCATAATAAAGAAATAAAAAAAATTGTAGATTTTTTGTTTGTTTGTTTGTTTTTGGGTGTGCGTGTGTGACATATTTCATGGTTTTAGCACATTTTTTGAAGAATGTTTTGTGTAAAGCATAGGAAAAGGAGTTGTATTTTCCTTTCTTTAGCATTTTAGCCTTTCTGAAAACCTGAAAATGCCATTCAGTAAGACATTTTGAACAACACTGAACTGCACTACAAAAGTTCCTTTCTTGAATAGATGATGTTTGCTTGAGTTATTATACTAAATTATTTACAGATGACAGGATAATGACAGAAATTGACAAGAAAGAAAAAAAAATTCTGAACAAAGACCAAGAATCATTTCCTCATACAGAGAATCATAACAGTGTTAGGTTTACATTATGTATTTCAGCCCTTTTGGGCTGGAAAAAGTAGAAGGAAAAGTCATTGAATAATTCACTGAATGATCCATTAGAATGTTTCCTGTGGAGCAAAAGAATTTAGACAGAGAAAGGGCAAACACTTCTGCACCTTCTGGGTAGAAAGCTTTCATGTACATTTCTAATTTACTATATTTTTTTCTGTATTTTTTTGACCAACAATTCCTTGGTCTAACTACCTATCCTTACTGAGAAAGAAGTATAATAAAATTTAGTAACACTTAGTAACACAGTTTATATGTGAAAAGTGCTCAAACGCATCAAGAACACTGTGGATACCCCATCCCTGGAGGCATTCAAAGCCAGGTTGGATGTGGCTCTGGGCAGCCTGGTCTAGTGGTTGGTGACCCTGCCCACAGCAGGGGGATTGAAACTACATGATCTTTGAGATCCTTTTCAACTCCAGCCATTCTATGATTCTATGATTCTTTGAATATATGATTCCCAAATATATGTGCCATCTTATTGTATTGCTATTAAGAGATCTAGAAACTCTTGTAACAATTGCCTAAAACAAGTACTTTAATTACGTTAAATTATTCATTTTTACCTTGTGTGCGATCTGGAGAAAGACTTTTGAACAAAAATACAGTTCTTTTTATTTTATTTCTTTTTTTTCTTGGACACCATTATGTTGTTGTATCTTTCCTGTGCATGATCTTCAGGACACTTCATATAAGCATTGTTTTATAAACTAGTATATTAAAGCGGATGTTCATATGGAGTAAAACAATACTGTGCCACTATATTTCAGCTATAGATTTCTAGTTAACTTGATTGGTAATTAACATGTTTGAATACTAGTCTCAATTTTCTTTTGGATTAGAAACATTAAAAGTTTATTCTACTGATGAACCACTCTATTTATTCAAACCATAATTTATTCAAATAGAGTTCTTCTTTGAATTGAGAAGCTGTGAACATCTTGAACAAATTTATCTGTTGTGCTTAACTGTCTCTAATAGTTTGGATAAAGCTTTTTCTTACTTCTGCAGAGGTTCTGAACCCATATTCTTCATGCTTACAGCATCCAAGTACAACAACTTATATCTGCCCTAATTTATTTGTATTACTACAGAAGAGATGTATGCATAGAGACACATTACTATTAAATCAAATAAAATCTGTTATGAAATTGATTGTACAGAAGTAAAAAATGTCATATCTGAATATATATTATAGTCCCAAATAAGAATGAACTATATAATTATTACAACAATTAGAAGGTTACACTGGTATAACTGTAATATTATAGATTAATGGGGAAATGCTTATGTTTAGTCTGTTGGCAGTAGTGAAAAATCTAAATTATGAACCCTAAGCAAGTAAGTCTTATTGTAATATCAAAATCTGTGTTGTACTCACAATATGAATATCATGAATATACACAGAGACTGTTTCTGTGTGTGAAAAAACAACTTATTAAATTGCCACCATAAACTTCTGAATGATTTAAAATTAATGATTAGCATTTAAAGCTACTATTTTTTCATCACTCATTTTACCTTCTTACCTTCTATACAGTTTAAAATATATTAATGAGATTATGCCTATCTTATTTTTTTTCTACTTGTTTTCTGTCATTGATTTCTACATTATACATCTAGTCTATAAATTATCCACTTAGTGCTATCATATTTACTCAAAGCTCTATTAAAAATTAAGAAATGTATTATGAATTAGTAACAAGGAAAGGTTAAACTATTAAAGGGATTTATCCAAACATCTTTAATTTAGCTAGTTAGAAAATATTTGTGTTCTTATTGTTCTGGGAATTTCTCCTTTCTGTTGTTATCTGAGAAAATCTCTAGTGATCCATAGACACTATTGTATACAGTATAAATTATCTTTGTACAAGACCTTAACTTGCTGCTTAAATTTCTGAAAATAATGTGTTCTGAAGGTTCATTGAGGCAACATAAATATAATGTCATATATATTCAATTACAGTTGGAATACCGATGTTCTGTTGCAGATGCAGATGTATTAATTTTCGTTTCAATGTTCTCTCCACTTTCAATTAAAACATAGCTTTGTAATATATCATACTGATGTCAAAACATTTAGAATGATTCCACTGTCCTGCTACCTAATATTTTTTCCTGATTCACAGCTTTGTAACACTACATTCAAAAAATGACATGCTGTAAATTCTGATGCAACCTTTGTAGCCTACAATTTGTTCTTTATTGCAGTCCCACATTTCTTTGCCCTTCAATAACTGATTATGAACACTACAAAACACTATACCCACCAAACAACTCTTACCTGGTAGGTGTCGCTGATTTGATATTTATAAGTTTTTGTCTGTGAACAAATGATTTATCCTATATATCAATAGAATTAAAAACATTCTTTAAGAAAAGGGAAGATTTCCATTCAGAATCAGAAACTGTTTCACTTTGCTGTGTATATATTTACAACTAATACTATTTATTTCACAGTAAAATTCCATATTGTTTCAGTTCTCTGCATTAATTACTAAGGTCACACTTTGCGAGTTTGTTGATCAAGGAACCTCTGTAACTTTAAGCCTTCAGAAGGTATGGTCCAAGTTTTAGTATATGAGAGGTTTTTTTTTCACAAGTGTAAATATATAAATAAAGATTTGGATGCAATGACCTGAAATAAATCACACCTATCATTTATGGCTGCCCTATAAAGTGCTGTTCAGTATGAGAAAGGTAATTCTTGATTTTTTCATTAACTCCATCAACCAGCCAGTCATGGAAAACAGGCACAGAACAAACCACTGTTAAATATAACAGTCAATTTAAAAATATGAGTGGATTGTGCAATTAAATGTTGTGACTGGATTTAATATAAAAGTTATAAAAAGAGGCTTATAGAAATACTGTCACTTGAATAGGAAAGTATAAAATAAAATCAGAAACTTTGTTCATAGAAATATGTAAACTGCTGATCTATGTCCCTATGCAGTTATGAATGGCATGATATTTATATATGAAATTCAGAGAATTGCTAGTAGATTAGTTTTGCAGCTCTTAAAAAGAGTAGATAAGGAACTGTGCAGTCAGGAGGGTGTTTCCTGACATGGAAAGCTATTTTGATTAAGTCATGAGATAACATCCATTTGCAGTAACAATATCCATTTTTCAGTCTTAGCAATTAAATTCACTGGATCCTTTTAAGGGAACTACTTCATTCTTTCCACTAGTAGAAAGTTTACTCCATTTTAGGATTATGAATTACTTTTTTGCCTTCCAATATTAATCAAGATTATTATTACACAAAGTGCCAAATCTGAGAATTTGTGAGGGTAGTTATGTGAAGGAGCCAATTCTGTTTCCTTTTATTCATTAGACAAGAAGTACGGAAAATAATTTTGAAATGTACACATTAATAATGCCAAACCTTAATTCAAAGAATGAGAATAGAAAGATAGCAAGAATGAACTTTAAGATTAGGAACTAGGGTATGATGTTAGGGTGCAATCATTTATTCAACAATTTATTCTTCAGCTGGAAGAGTCTACAACAGAAAATGAAATAAATTTTTTATGCACAGATGTAGTACACATTACAAAATGTCATATTTAAATTGTTTTCTGTAGAAAACTTTTTCATTTATTTTTTCCCTGTCTATATATTTTTAAGTAATATGAATCCTGAAAGAAACTGAAGTTAAGAGAGAAAAAAATGTGTTGCCTAGAGGACTTGAATTTCTTTCTCATGCAATTTCTGGGAAACAGAATTGTACCTTTAACATCATTGCTACAACCAACACAAGTAGGCCTGGGCAAATCACTGAAACCATCTTTTTCAGTATATCTTTCTCACCAATTCATGACAGAAAGTATTGCAGTGCATTTCCCTTCACCTGGTAACTGTCATTTCACATTTAGACATCTTCACCTGAGCTCATCTGTAAAGGATCTTTCTGTCTTTGACAGGAAAAAAAAAAAAAAAAAAAAAAAAAAGTATTTTAGGATGATGTACCAGGACAACAGTGATCTTTAGATATGAGACAATAAAATAGCAACACCCATGCTTCATGGCTATTTTTTTTTTATTACTGCATACACTGATTGCCAGTGTACTTAAGCTTGAGTGAAATCAGCAGTGTAATCATAAGCAAGAGAGGAAGGGAAAAGCCACCTCATGTAAGCAAGCACAATACTGTTCTTGATTAGTCTTACCCACAGATAAGCAACATTTGGAAAATTATCAGCCTTTCATGTGATTTATCATAATGTTATATATTTTATTATCCAGGCAGCACTCCTGGATAAGCCAAAGAGAGGTACTCCAAGCTTGAGCTGGGGAAGTACTCTTACAGGATTTTGACTTTTGGTTGTCTGACTGACTGGCTGATGCAAGAGTGCCATCTATTTTTCTAGAGCACTGCCGGTTTGTGAGCAGCAGACTACTGTCTGGCGAATCGTCTACTCATATATCTAAGGAGAACACTGTCTAGAACATTAATGAGTTATTGACTGAGTCAATGCAGCTGTGTGTCATCTGTGAATAACCAACTAATATCTTCAAGGGCCACTATGATAAATCACAGATTTATTTCTGTATATTGTCTATGCAAGACCGCTATGTAAGTTGCTCTGAGAGTAATGACTCCTGCTTATTTCCACAGAAACTACAGCAGATACAATAAGTGTAATAACACTATCTGACAGAACAAATTCTCAGCTGCAAAATATTGTTTCACCATCACATTATTTACCATTAGCTATGCATTTTCACCAGCAATGATCAGGTGCTTGCATGCAGCTTGTAAAAATCTGCACAGCCATCTGGAACATGGCTTCTCTCTCCTGTTGCTATTCTCACTACTGAAATGTCCCACTGTCTCATTGTGTTAACTTTGGCTTCCATAAGCATTCAGCAAGCATCAGTGAATGTTGATGGCTGCAGTCTTTTTCTTATGGAGAGATTCAATTACACACCTCTGTTTCATATACAGTTCCACATCACAGAATTACTGAGATTTCTATTCCGTTCATGCCAAATGCCAGTGTGTCAGACTGCCCTTCTATTTTCCCGGCATAGCAACCCCAGCATGGCAGGAAGGTTCAAACTCTGCTGCCGTATGACCAGTGTTTGCCTCTGATATCATAGACCAACATAACTGAATAGGAGAAATTGCTTTCAGAGCAACCCCTCATACATAAGCATTTGTCATTATCTCATGCCATACCTAAGGAATGTCTCACTACAGATGAGATTAACCAAATCTTAAAACTCTCTGCACTGAATAAAGGGAGTCAAGTATAACTGATTCAGCTATCATCATCTGCAATATAGACAGGTGCATTTCGTCATTTGATCCCTTGCCCTGGAAGTTGGTTTTGTAGAGATGTGCAGCTCCTGATGTCATTGAAATTAATGGTATTTATGCTTTGAGTAAATGAAATTTACTCCTTTTTAAAACAAACAGAGCTTTGACATCTCAAAATTCTCATAAACTTCAGTTACTTTCATCACTGTGCCTCAGTTCCCCAGCTACTGAATAGAAGTAATATCCTCTCACTTTTTAGAAGTTCTTTGAAGGGAAATTAAATACTATTTTTGAAGCATTCAGATGTTATAATGATGAATGCCATTAAAAAAAAAAAATCCATGAAGAAGTTAATAATTCTGTCTCCACATCAGCATTTGAATAGTGGCCTAAGGCTACTCAGTGGATAATGAGGAGAAAATAAAATATTGAATACTCACTTACTTACTGAATGCTATTCACACATACTGAATGATGCAAGTGTCTCATGGACAAAGCAATGCATGAGTGTCTAATTAAAAGATGTATTATACTGCTTATGCAAAAGGACACAAATTAAAATTCCACACATTAATTACAGTCTAGTATTTTCTGACTTGTGTGTTTCCCTTTGCAAATATAATGTGTTTGGTTTTTTTTTAAGTTTGTGTGTGTGTGTGTGTGTGTGTGTGTGTTTAAAGTGTAAGTATCATTAAGCTTGAACATGAAAAGCACTTTCAGAGTTTATTAATATTTTTTACATTGTTTCTGCAAATGATGTTATATCCACCTACCCAGAAAGTATATTTGACTCACAGTAAAAGCAGTAGCATTAGGTACCATACATGCTTGAATTACCTCGTGACTGGGAAGGTAAATAGGCATAGGATCTATTTGCATGGATTAACCAGCCACTCGGTGTCTCAGTCTACACAGGAATAATTGTGAAAAATGTTTGGATGCTTGTCCATGTGATAAATAACATAAGAAATAGATGAAATATTTTGTTTTATTCATCCAATTCAAAAACAAATAAACAAATAAAAAAATATTAAATAGTATAATCAGGAGCAACCAGTTTCTGTTGCCACTTATAACTTGCCACTTATGAAGCATGGTTCTCTGAAGCATACTTCAAATATTTCAGTAGTTGTTACCAAGTGACTAGTTAACTAAATCTTAGGGTATATTTGCCAGAAAATAATTGTGAACAACAGATTAATTTAAATTCTGGCTTTGTAATTTAAATTCTGGCTTTGTACAACATTGGTTTTATTTGTCAAATTTCATAAGGACCATATGAAGTATGTAGCTCTTCCCAGTAAATCTGGGCTGTATGTTTTCTATAAAAAAAAACAGTACTCATATCTGAATAATTATTTCTAAGTATTCTTTTATATTCTGATAATTTAACTGCCAGAATTTACCCCTCAAATATTGTAGTATTTGCTTTGCCTTATATGAATAGAAACAGTACAATAGTAGGACAAGTATTTACCTCCTCTTATATTTCAGACTACTTTATATCTAAGCAGATTGACCCATACTCAAAATGCACTGTTGTGTTTTCTAAATGGATAGCTTTTTAACCTCTCCAAAAGAAGTTTCCATGTTTTCCTGTTTTCATGTAGTGTCTGCCAAATGTTGTTAAAAACACTATTCAATTATAAATGTATTTGATGTTCCATCCCAATTATCTGTTCAATTTTTCAAATATAAATATGTTATCATGTAGCGCACTGTGGTCATTTACATTTCTATCAAAAAATAATTAAAATATTTGTAAAATTTTGAAACAATTCCTGACTTCAAAATGAAAAAAAGCTTTGTTCAATGTACTAAACTTCTTTCTAACAATTAATTTCTTTTTCTTTTTTAGAAGAAAATTAAAGTAAATTCAGTTTTATTCTGTGAAGTTTATAGGTTGTTACTGTCTTTTACAATCTTCACTTCCTTCAGATTATTGCTGGGCAGAACAAATCTAAGTAGACTAAGCAGAAAGCACTAATTCTAATCAGAACTTTTGAATTGTCTTTCTCATATCAGTTCTGTTGCTTTCATCACAGTATTCCACCTACAATTTCACACTTGTTTTTTACTGACATCTTTATAATATGCATTTTCGTAGATCACATTAGATATAGGAAATATTTCAGAAACAACAGATTAATAACTTTGAGATTAGTAATTAGAGTAATTCTACAAGTTCTGAGAGATACAAAAAATAGGGAAGAAAAATTAGTGGTTAACAACACTGAAACAGTACTTTAAAATGTATTTCCATTACGAATATATAATACACACAAAATAAAAGAATGATGTTTCATTCTCATAAATAATATTCACCATACATTAAAAACAGCATACATTCAAAACAGTGGCAGGTAGCCGAAGTGTTTCTTGCTTCTTTAATTCTTTCCTATGATTTGTTTAAAAAATAAGACAAGAAAAGAAAAAAGAAAGGAGTAAAAATAGTTCAGACAGCAAAAGCCATACTCAACTGGCAGAATAGTGTAGGACTTAATCATTTTTGCATTTTTGAATCGTGGTCTTTCCTCTTCTAAGCCCTAGGAATCTTATATTCACTGTTCAAATTAGGCAGGGAAAAAATAAAATAAAATAAAAAAATCCTTGAAATGTGTGTTCAAATACCTTCAGACCAAAAGTAACCACAAGTTTTGCTCTCTTTCTTTTGGGAATCCATTTGACACTTAGCTCTTATGCAGAAAGTAGATCCCACAGTTTTCTCCATTAGAGAATAATTATAGGCTAGAGATATAAATCTGTTTTCTAGAGAAGTTTCCTGTTCAACTTAATATTCTGCCTAGAGTGAGTTCCATGTTTAGTCATTTCTCTCTCACTCTTTTTTTTTTTTTTTTTTTTTACACTTTAAAATAAAAGGTATGAATTCTTGAAGAGAAAAGTATAAGTTTTATACTTTTCACTGCTCAGTATCACCAAGCTTATGCTTATTTTTGGACTTTTACCATTGCACTTTGCAATGAAGGGCATTTAAATGTAGTGAGTGATGTACTTCCAAAAGCACCAGTGCCATCCACAGTAAAAATGCAGTTTTATTCCAGGTATGATTTTATTTTAACTATGAAGTTAATTCTGCAATTCTCTAATCATTTTCCAATCATTGAGAAAAAGTTATTTGCACCTCCAGCATGAATCTTTTCAGTTTTTCTTTTTACATAAATGGCAGCAAGAAAGACTGCATTTATTCAGTATTTGTTAATCAAAGAATAAAGTTTGCTTTCTCACAGCTGTAAGCACACCAAATACTTTTAGGGGAAATCTGTTCATTCTTAACATTATGATTTTCTCTGTAACATTTAAGGTAACAGTCTCAAAAACATAACATTCTCAAAACTGTCCCTGTGATGTTCAAAACCTCAATAAACTCAGTATCTACAGATACTTTGAAATCTCAGATGGGTTTTACACTTTCAATTTTAAGTGTTAAAAGACTTGAAGGGGAAATTCTGCCCTTGCTGTGTCTAAGAATTCTGTACAGGCCAGATGAGATTGCTGTTTTCAAGGACGATATTTAGTGGAGTGATGTCCCATTCTGTGATTTTTTTCCATGATAAATACCGACAATGATCCCACAAAAAGCTGTTCAATGACCTGAATGGAAGCTATATCTAAGGTGCAAAAGAGTGCCACTGTTGCAAGCAGTGCAATAATATCAATTATAAGACTTGCAAGACCAGCAGTGGCATAAGCCTCTGTGTCACTTTGTATCCTTCTCAGAGAGATGGATTTTAATACTCAAGGTAAGTCGTGCCATTGCACATGTCATCAAGAGTCATAACAACGTAATATATTTAACTGACAAACCTCCAACTCCTGAATGAACATTTAAGGAGGGTAAATACAACTGTGTCAGCAAGGAAAATGGTTGTCATTTGACAAACTTACTTTCCTAGCTGAAGAAGACATACAAAATGTATCAAAATGAACATATGCTTCACATGGCATATAGCTCTCTGAGAGATATACAATGTGGCTGCATGATACTGCAGCCTTTCTGCTTGCTATGTCTCCACCCCCCAGAGCCAGGGTCATTTCTCTTTGAAGGATGGCATACCAGGACATATTTTTCTTTTCTTTTCTCCATTAGAATTTAAACACATCAGTAACAAGTTAACAGGAGCTCACAGAGGCTGACACTCTGATCTGCGATAGTAAATATTTTGTCTCTGTATGAGGCAAGATCTGGATCCTGAGAAAGTACATATCCAGGCAAATACTATGTTACAGAGATGATAATCCCATCTGCTATCCCTGTCTCAGCTGTCTGCTGCTCACTCAAATTCAGTGAAAGGGTATAATACAGTAATCCAGAAAACCTCTTTATAGTAGACAAGATTGCATTTTCTGGGTATCAGTACTCTGAGAAAGTGATTTTGGTACCATAATAAAGGAGAAGATACAAAAGAAGACTGTTGGAATTGTAATTCAAGGGCTTATATTACACTATTTCAATCTAGAACATTGCAGGCATTGCAATGACATTAAAAACTGCAACTGTTTCAAACAACTGATGCATGAAAGCATTTAGTTGATTTATTACAGTACTAAATGCAAGTAATAATTACTTTTTTTTTTCAAAAGTCATATTTTTTCCAAGTTTTTTTTTTTTGTGTGTGTGTGTGTGTTTGTTTGTTTGCTTGCTTGTTTGTTTGTTTTAGTGTAGTTTGTCTTAAGGCACCACTCTAAGCAGGGAGAAGCAAAATTTTTAAAATAGTTCCTGATTTGCATTGCTCAGAAGATCATGATTATTTTCTTGAAAAGAGCCTACACCCTTGTAGGCCCAGAGGTGTCTTTGGAATTTAAGGTGTTGTTTCTTTGTGTGTTTAATTTCCCTATCTTTTTTACCTAACTAGTAAACTGTTGAAAGGTGATACTTGAGTAAAATATCTCAGTTTGAAACTATGTTTACAAACCCCAATGCATGATCTGTGTGGCTATAATAATCATTGTTTTTTTTCTGTCTTAGGGATGCACAGATCTCTTTGAAACTTTATGGTCCTTATCTTAATTATTTGAATTCGAATTGCCTGCCTGGTATAAGCAAGATTCACACCAGATGTTAATGCTGTTTCACTAGAGATGTTTTTGAATATATAGAGAAAGACAAATCTGGGGTCACGGATTGCATAATTCTTAAGTTTTTAACATGTATGTTAGCTAACTATAACTTAAAAGTTACTGTGGATATTTGATATAGACTTTTTCAATAATATATATACATATATTTGTAAATTATATATAAAATGAAAAATCTTTCTTCTCAAACATGTCTCTAGATGCTTGTATTTTTTCAAAAGGGGAATGCCTAATACTTATTATCCCCAGATGGCATTCCCAAAATTCTGGTTGAAACATCTGTATTCATACAAAACTGGTTCCTCTGAGGCACTTGGATTTCCTGGAGATAGAAAGTAGACAGTCTGAGTGAAAAAAGAATTATAGATAAGGGATACTGGTGAATAAATTCACAGATGGTGTTCTGTCCAAGAGAAAATGGAATGCAGATTTCATCAGAAGTTTTACCGCTTCACAAGTCCCAGGCATTCTTACTGAACTCACTCTAGAGCCAGTCCTGTTCAATATTTTTATCAGTGATCTGGATGCACATGTTGAATACATCCCCAGAAAGTTTTCTGATACTAAAATAAGTGGTACTATTGACTCTCTGAAAAGATGAAAGGACTTGAAAAAAGATCTAGATACACTGGAATACTGGGCAATCAGCAATAACATGAAATTCAACAGAAGTAAATGCACCAGAGATGAAGTAGCACCGCAGTTACAAACTGGGAGACAAGTTGCTAGAGAATAGCCCTGCAGAAAGAGACTTTGTGGTGCTAGTTGTATTACAAACAGTTTCAACACGAGTCAGCAGTGCCCTGGCAATCAAGGGCAAACTACATTTTGGAGTGCATTAACTACAGTATAGCCAGCTTTTCTGAAGAGGTGATTCTCCTGCGATATTAAGGCCTTACTGTGGTGTTATACTGAATGTTATGTGCAGCTATGTTCTCCACATTAGAGAAAGTACCTTAAGATATTTGACTGCATCCAGAGGACAGTAACAAAAATGGTAAAAAGGCTGAAAGGCATGTTCTATGAAGAAAGGCTGAAGAAATTTGGTTTCTTTAATTTCAATAAAAGGAGGCCAAGAGGTAACCTCATTGCACTCCACAACTTTCTTCAGAGGGGAAATGGAGAAAGAGGTGCTGGTCTCTTCTCCCTGGCAACCAATGGTAAAACACAATGTAATGGCACAAAGATGAGCCAGAGAAGGTTCAGTATGGACATCAAGAAAAAAAATAATTCTTTACTGTTAAGGTGGTCAAATACTGGAAACAGTATTTGTTCACAGTTCCTAGAGATGTGATTGATGCCCCCTGCCTATCAGTGTTCAAGGAGTATTTGGATAATGTCCTTAATAACCCACTTTTTTGTTAATCCTTAAGTGGCTAGGCATTTCTATAGGTCTGATGCCCTCTTTCCTCCTCTCCCCTTTCCTCAACTGCCATGACTTATTATCAGACTCTGTGTAGCTTGAGAAGGCCGCAATGGATTTGAGAACCCTTGGGTCAGTGAACTGAAGAATATTTAATATGTATCACAGAGTTAACTAGATCAATCTATGCCCATAACAGGGGGGCAGTAGGCACTTGGGCCCCCTCCACCCCTACTTCCTCCCCCAGCCCCACAAAAATGGGAAGGGAAAGGGAAAAGGGAATCGATACTGAAACTAATAAATCAAATAAAATAGTTGAGAGAGAGAGTTCCTGAGGCTGAGTCAAACCTGAAAAGCTTGGATCGGCTTAGAAAGCACCCTCCAGCACCCACTGCCAGGCAGTAAGAGACCACCCCACCCAAAAGGTCCAGATCCCACGATTTTCTGATTTATAGGGAGGGATATGTACCTGGAATTGGAGCATTAACACTTTAACTCCCAGTGAACTACATGATGTTATGATGCAGAATACTGAAAACCAAAAAAACGCAAAACCATGACAGTCACTGTCACTCATGAGGGGAACACATTGGTTTTATACATTCATAATCACTGAGACAAGAAAAATGAGCCCCCTAACTTACTGACTGATTTCTTCTACATGGGTGAGACTTATGGAGTCAGGCGTTCTTTATATGTTTTGCCTATTTTTTTTTTCCCCAGAAAATTTTGACTATAAAAAGACCTAATAAATACATTTGAACTCATATTTTATTTTATTTCACCTCAAATTATCTTTTTATTTTATTGTATTTTATTTTATTTTATTTTATTTTTATTTTTAGTGGTAAGGATTTTTCATTTGTCCAAGTTGCAGTACTTCATTGCATTTTTGCAATCCTTTTGAAGAAAGTACCACAAAACATGCCTTTATAATATAATACAATGCACAGCTTCCAGACAACACCCTCAGATATATCAGTGCAATATGCTCTAGAATAAATATTGTACAATATATGTGAAACTTTATTTGAGCACATTTAAGGAAATAAAAGTAGAATAATGCACTAGTATGCATTTTTTTCCCAATAGATGATAGCTTCTTGTCAAAGAATTTATCTGGATTTAAAGTCTCTTATACATCTCTTACTTTATTGAAACTATATTAAAAAAGCATGATATTCACCATGTGCAACATATTTCTGTGTTACTGTTATATAGTCACACTTCTCCTATGCTATGCATTCTGAAACAACTATTGATTTTAAACCATGTATCTTCTCATAGTTCACAATTTTCTTCCAAAAATTTCATTACTGAAAAAATTAGGTGCAGCACAATACTGTTCTTACTTGACAATTGTGAGTGATAAAATACTTTTTTTTTTTTCTTCACAAGAATATGTGACTAAATCATGATCTGATCCATCTCCATTTATTATTAATATAAAGGAAACCGCTGGTTTCAGGAGTTGGATTTATCTAGCATTTGTAATGTAAAACTCTGCATGTAGTCATTCCAAGGTAAAGTAAATAGACACCTCTACTTTTCAATTCTGATGTATCTTAGATTCTTTTTTTTTTTCAGCAACAAAATCATTATTTTTTTCAAAGTTTTGTATTAATTTAATATAAATGGTTTAAAATAATACATTATTACTAAGAATATGCAGAAAATAAAATGAAATAAAATAATTAAATGAAAATACCTAGGAGTAGGGGTGCTGTATGATTTTCTGAAGACACATGGTTTCACAGCATAAAGCTCAGTCCCTGTCACGAGGTTTTGTGAAAGCTACATCAGCTCACCAAATGTTTTTACACCTTATACGTCAGAGATCCTGCTTGTCAAAATTATAAGATTAAGCCCCATGTATATCATCAAGTAGAATTTTGGGTCATTTTCAAACTCTATTTTTGTTTCTTTTTGCGTTAAATTCTAGTTTCTACTTTATTTCTTCAATTTTTCTTTAGTTAAAGGAGTTCTGGTCTTTGGAAAAAAAAAAATCCCCATATTCACAACTCAATTTATGAAGAAATATCTAAGAAAAACCTAAGTTTAGTAACATAACTGTTATTTCTTTTTTAATATCAAATTAATTCCTCCCATCTTTGTACAAGTCAGAAACAAAATACAGAGTCTTAACTCTAGGCACAGAAATTAATCTTAAGAAAAAAAAAAATTGCAAATCTAGCTTATTTATATTCTGCTATTAAACTTTGAGAGTTATAAAAGAGTTGCTAGATAATTCACTGTGGAGCGACAGAAACTGGAAGAGGCAATAAACAGAATGAATGATTCATTTGTAATTTTGAGATAAAGCAAAAACATTTCAGTTGTTCTTCTGTACCAAGCAGATACTGACTTAATGTATTATCAATACTAAATGCTGAGATATGCAGATCAGTTATCTGAAAAAGAATGTATCTATGATGATCAATGGGAATGTCATTGATTATTTTAAACAGAGTATACTTTATGATTATTAGTGAGCTGTTCAAGATGCTCTGATACTCAGCTATACATCAACATTAGGAACAAGATTAGCTTAATAGAAAACTATTAATCATCCAACTAACTCCCCCATTACTAAATGTAAGTAACCAAATATCTGCATCTTACTTGCTAGATAAATGACAACATAATATTGGAACTTTAAAATCTTTTTAGGAAATACTATGCATACACATGCATGCACTTATAAACTATGTATACATGTACAAATACGTATTGACAGCAGTACAAAGTAATGGGTATTTGTTCACTTAGCTGTTTATTTCTAAGCATAATCTCTTCCTTTAAAATAAATAAATAAACATTGATTGATTAGCTAACAAAAAGCAACAATCTTCCAATGCAGAGAATGACTGGAGTGACCATTCACACTTCTGCATTCTAAAGAAATATTGTGCAACTGTTCAGTCAAACAGCCTACCAAAACTGAAATATAATCAAAGTTTGTTAAAGATATGATTATCTTTCTTAGGAATTAATAGAAATGCATTGTCTGCCAGTATTAAACAGTACACTACTCAGTACCTCTATCCCAAATCTCCACAGTTTCTGAAATCAATCAGCCCGTAAGCCAAATGAATCCCTTGATTTGATTCTTTCCACACTGAAGATCTTTGATCTTATTAATTTCAGATTTTTGTTTAATGATTTGAAAGAATGAAAGAGAGAGACGCATCTGACAATGGGCATTATTCTTTGCTCTGACAAATTTGATTTCTGAAATAAATATATGGTTTTTACATTGAACAGTGAAGAACCTGGTTGTATTTTGACTTGGTATTGCTCTGCTGATGCTTAACAATGAAATCTTTCTGTCTTTCTTAAATGTTGAACATTTTATAATTAAAAAAAAAAAAAAAGCTGATATACTGTAGAAATTGTTCATATTTAATTCTTTTAGGTGTATTCTGTTCATTCCATATTGGCTGTTCTGGAAGTGCTGTATTTTTATTTTTCTAATGAAGTATTAAAATTCAGCACAAATATCATAAACAAAAAATTAATTACTAAGTACATTTTATCTCCATTTGAGAGAGTTGTTGTTATGTAAAACACTTCATTAGATTTGCACTTTTTACAGAATGCTTAGCTATTCTTTAGCAATTCTTTGGTTGTTTGGTGATATAATTTCCTAATAGCTAGTAAAGGGACATTCAACAGCTGAACCAAGCACTCAATTTAGATAGGAGCTTCCCAATTATTTGCTCTTTTTCAACAGGTATGCAGCTGTTTAGGCTGATGATTGCTTTCTGGCTTTGATAGTATTTATTTAAAACTTGTGTTAGTCTCCCCTTTTCCTGGTAGGCCATTTCTTTTTCTCTCCAGACTTCTGTGATGAGCTTCCCTAATAAACAGAAAGCCTCTTAAGATTCAGGTTTAAATTTATTATTTTATTCTGTCTCACATGCTTTTGTGTTATACTTGACTGATTCCTATTCAAATACTATGTCTTATCTAAACATCTTATCCAAAGTGATAAAGGAGGCTTATCTTGCTTAGAACTTTGATCCCATTTTTGCAATTTCTCTATTTTCTTGCTGGTAAGGAGCCCTAAGCTTCTAATTCCGTGGATGTGGAAAATGTTACTGATTTTTTAATCACTTTCTTCATTCCATATTTAAACCATGTACATAATATGTTTCATTATGTTTTCTTTTGAATAGTTTCAATAGCAAGATCTTACATCCCTTTTGGATTGGATAGTGAAGGGAAAATACTGACAGCTTTGGACCTCTGATCAGCTTATTTTCCAGTTTTGACTATATGTTTGATTGCTTAATATTAATTTCTGTATTATTCCAGATGTATTAGAAATGCTGAATAATCTGGGCAAGATTTGTATTATTTAAGAGATGTCATTCATTGTAGGCATAGAGACAAGATATGGGCTCCTTTAAGAGATCTGTGTAAAACCTTATTTAAAAAGCACCTAGCTCCATGTATTGTAAAAGATTAAACGTGCTTCAAGTCATTTATAGTACTAAAACTCAGAGAGATCTGAATCAATTCTGTCTTAACTTGAACACCTTCCTGAGGTTCTGAAATTGAGTTAGGAGAGGACAAACTGAGGGTTAACCATTGTATAGGAATGCAGGTAAGCAGGATGTGAGGCCAGATAAGAAAAGAACATCTTGAAGCTCTATTGTAAACTTGAAGAAACATTACACAAAGAATGGGTCAGGATCAGATTACTTCTGTTGAAGACAGTGAGCCCTCATGCCTTGACTACCAGAAGGAGACCCCCACTGCACATGGCGCATGTGCAAGAAGGAGGGACCATATGCTAATAGCTTTTTGGAAATGCATTGAATAAGTATACAAATTCTGAGAAAATCACTGATTATGTGTTAGTTTGGCCTATATCTGTACCAAGCTTTTTATGTGTAAGTTAGGAGGAACGATCTCCCTTGCACCTGGTGTCTGTGCAGCACTGATTAAAACATACCTGCTTTTATAACTACTTTGTGGTTATAGAGTTTGATTCTGCACATCAAAATGACTGTGTCTTCCTTGTGTCTAGGAGTGAATGAGCTTCAGTTTTCTAAAAGTAAATATATATATATATATATATTTTCACATCATCACATCTAGAAATTGCATATTGTCTATGACAGATCATTGTAGAATACAAATTTAGAGTTTACATTCTTAATTTCCTACTTCATACCACATTGAGAAACCTCACTGTTGAACTCATTTTAATATAGTGTCTAACCCAATAAATATTGTCCAGCAATTTTCTATAATAAATATTTTAGTTAGAGTAATTATCCTGAGATGACAAAGTTATTTACACTGTAAATAAGAGGAGGGCCACTGAGATGATCAGAGGGCTAAAGCACTCTCCTAGGAGGAAAGATTGAGGGAACTAGGCCTGTTTAGCTTGGAGAAGAGAAGGCTCCAGGGAGACCTCATTGTGGCCTTCCAGTACTTGAAGGGAGCATATAAACAGAAAAGGGAATGGCTGTTTATGAGAGTGGATAGTGACAGGATGAGGGGGAATGGTTTTAAACTGAGACAGAGGAGGTTTAGGTTAGTTATTAGGAGGAAGTTTTTCATAGTTTTTTTTAAGGCATCATAAAAATGAATTTTTTTATTATTAAATATTTAAAAATATTTTAATTGACCTTTGGTTCAGGAAGAAAATATAGGCCTTGAAGCACTGTTGACTAGAATTGTGCAGAAATTTCAGTTTGTATGCCATTATTCTGGCATACAGCAGTTTCACTTTACCTGAGTGCATAGTTCTGTAATCAGCATATACAAACACCCAAAGTAGCATATCAATTAGTAACAATAAATCGTTTTTAAAAATGTATAAATTATTCTGATCTTCATATATTCCAATATATACTTCAATGATATGGCTAGTGTTTTATGCATGGATTTTAGAAAATACTTCCTTTTTTTGTTGTTGTTGTAGATTATGGATATATTCCAGAATCACATATAAACACTAGTGCGATATGAACTTTCTTAGTACTTCTTTTATCCATGTTCTCTATTTATTTATTTATTTTTACTAGGAATTTCAGGTTCCTCTTGAATTATAAGGCAACTCTGTAGATCCCTTTCAAATGAATTATTTGGTAATTGCCAGTGGAGGCCATGAGAAATCAATATTCTTCTGAAAAGGAGAATCTCTAATAAGAGAAGAGAAAATTTCCCAAGTCGTATCACAATCCCTTTTACTGCCTCCATGTTCTAACATTTTTATTGATCAACTAACAGATATTATTCTTAAGGAATACGGAATAAGTACATTTATGATTAATTACAACTTCTCATAGTATCAGAAAGAGAATAAATGGTTTTAAAGTAGATCTAGCTTTTCAGATCCTTAGAGAATTAATGGAAAAAATATGTAAGAGCCCAAATTCAAACAGCCTTTAAAAATTAACTTTACTAGTTACTTTTCTCAGACTTAGCAGCATTTTGTGGCTCAATTTCAGTACTAAATAATACAGAAAAATGAAAAAAAAAAAAGAATACAAGAACTTATATAGTATATAGCAGCAGTGTTTGAAAAGTGATGTTGGTATTCTCTCTGTGCAGTGGGCAGTGAGTTTTCATGTCATAGATAGTTTATAATTTTCTAAAATTTGGTACACAAAATCTGTTATACAAAGAAAATCAGATGATATATTTGTTATGAACATTAAATTTTTTTTTGAGGATATTTATTAAAATTTCCTTTCGTCATATGAAAGCCTTCTAAAAAAGCCAAATAAACAGTTTAACACAGCCTCTCTCTGATTTAAACACTTTCAGAATTAACCAACAACTTAAAATATGCGTGTGTATTTAGTTAGCAAAATCTACTTTACCATTGTCTAACTGTAATTTCAGAGAGCAACATGCTCTTTCTCTGTGGTAAAGAAATAATAGAAGAGGAATGAAGGAATTGTATCAAGTATTTTTTTTTTTTTTTTTTAATGTAGAGACACATAAAACCAAGCTAACTTTTGCAATTTTAAGAACCACTAGTCTACACTGCCACCTACACAGCAATCTAAGACACCATTTTATCTACCAAAAGCTTTCAGTATTTCCATAGTCACATTTTACTTGCATTTACTTATTTCAGGAAAAAAGAAAAAAAAAAGCCTTGAAACTTTATACAAATTCATCTTTCAGTTCAGTTTGCTTCAAGTTTCTGTTCCAGGTTTTCAAGTTCTCTCGAGACTCAAAATTTGCTTATCATGCTGGCTTACAACATCCCTCTCTATTCTGTCCTCAGCAAAATTAATTACAGATTTTTCTAGCCCCTCATTTCTCTCTTGTTCTTACAAAAAAAATTCATGACAAAATAATCCCTTGGTGTATACAGTACTTTGGAGACTGGGAGCCACTGTCAAGCTGCATCTGAAGAAGGAAGTGGATTGTGACTCAGAAACCTCCAAATAATTACACCAGGGAGTGCCTAAGAGTGAGAAGAAAGAAAACATTAATGTAACACCTCTCTCAGTGAGGGAAAGCCTGCAGATGTTGACTTGTCCCATCCCTGGAGGTATTCAAGGCAAGGCTAGTTGTGGCTCTAGGCAGCCTGGTCTAGTCATTGGCAGCCCTGACTATGGCAGGGGAGTTGAAACTAGATGATCTTTGAGGTTGTTTTCAACCCAGGCTATTCTATGATTCTATGTCATTCTTGTCTCCCTCTTTTCTCAGGAAACTCTAGAACATCAACCTCTGAACCCAGACACTGGAAGGGAAACCATAACAGCCATGGAAAGGCATACTAGAAGTACTTTTATAAAAACAATTTTAACTGTATTATTAATGAGACTTTTGCCTGTAACATGACTTTGAGTGTAACAACATACCTTAGAATAATTTCATCCAGTACACATCTTCCCCAATTCATAAATATTTAATCTAAATTGAGCAGGAGTAACACTTCAAGACTGATAATCTTTTTCTTATTCACTTCCAGCATTACACTGTGAAGCCCTGATAATTTTTACATCCTGTTCTACATATTTTTTCATATAGAAGTGACAAATATAAAGAACAAAAAGAGAATCTTAACTGATAAATCAGTGACTGCTGCCTTACTCATGTTCACGAGTTCATCCTACAGGATGAACATAGGATCTATAATACTGTCTCACTCCAATTTATAGGAGGGAGAGGAGGTTCTTCTAATATAACATACCCGGCATGAGATTAAGAAACAATGGTTCAAATGTTAGTACATCCAGTTTATTATAAATCCTAATCAGGAAGGTGGGGAAGGGAAGGAGGGTGATCAAAAAGATAGGAAAGAAGCAAGAATCACATAAAGCGGGGATAGTCACCAGCAGGATCCAGCAGATGTCCCATTGCGCACCGTTTCAAAGGTTCAAGGCAAAAGCAGCAGGGGGGGAGAGCAGCAGTAGCATGGCCAGCCTTGGGCAGCAAGCAGGTAGCAGGAAGAAGTTGCAGAGCCAATCCGTGAGGAAGCAGCAGGACTCAGGTAGCAGGCCCAGGAGAGTCTGTGAGCATGCAGGAATTCCGTAGAGAGGAATCTGATGGCAGACACCTTTGTTCTTTTTTAGCATTGTGATAGAGCGCAGAGCAAGTCCAGGAGGGAGAGAGGCAGGTCACAAGGCTTCTTATGGCAGAAACCTCTTCTTCTTCATGAGGAGTCTGTTGCCAGAAAAGCTCTCCTCATGGTTATTGATCAATCTTTTATCCTCCTTTTTCTCCTGCCTATGTGACATCCCTGGGTGCTTGAGCAAGAGTCATGTGAGTACTCCCTTTAGATAACTTCCTTTAGATAACTTCCTTTAGATAAGTCCACACCAAAAGACTGCTTCCTGGACATAAATCCGTGGCTTATCTTTCTCTCATTGCCCCTGGCCTTGTCCATCTGTGTGCCTCAGACAAAGGATTTCACAACCCTTGCCCAGGACTTGTCCACTAGTGTTCTCCAGACAAAGGATTTCTCAACCCTTGCCCAGGACTTGCTTGGACTTGTTCATCTGTGTTCCCAGCAAGCTTTGAGACAATGATGTAAAAGAAGAATCTCTTACAAATGCATCAAATATTATGTTTAAATAAATAAATAAATAAGGAAGAAGACGAACAAGAATAGGGTGGCATAATTTTATTTTCCCCAATATTATTCAGATAGTATCCAACAGACTTTATTTCATCTGTATAGTGACCAATCATTTGTCTGACGTGGATTTTAGGAAATACCTCCAGATTTATATGCTATGTACATTTTCTCTGCAAAATTGGGTCTAATGTGAAGCAGATCATAAAATAAATTGTACCTGTATAGACTTCCTTGATTTATATAAAGTAAGTGTGGACTGAAAAAAATAGTATAAAACTGGGAAAAGTGAATGTAAAATGCTGCACTGACGTTTTAGTGAAAAGAAAGAAATAAATTGATTGCATTAGAAAGTTTCAGTACATTAATAATTGAGAAGATACTATAATTCTAACCCAAATTCTGATGAAAAATAAGTTGATATGATGCAATACTTTTCCAAAAATATATGAGTAGAAGTAGAAAGTAAAAACAGTCATTATTTATTACAAAGACAGCTGTGGAAATATCATATTAGGACATTTTTTTAATGACAAATAAAATAAAATGAAAAAAAAATAACCCAGTGAGACACAATATTGAATGAAATCAGTGCACAATTCAAAGCAGATTTCCACTTTTTTTTTTTTTTTTTTTTATCAGTGCCATCATGTATGAATAATGAATTGTGTAATAGTAGTATGGAGAATTGAATTGTGAACTACAGTAGGGTGAGTACACTAGTTATCAAGATATTCATGTGTTCATCTGCTTTGTTGCACCATAGGTTATGCATTAGCATAAACTGTTGAAAAACGATTTCCTGTAGGCATTTAAATATTACTCAACCTACAGGAGCAAATTCATTATGTAGCAAATTTCTTGTGTGCTGTATGGCTAATTGAGCAATACAACTTTTTGAAGTCACACTAAAATGTATAGCTTATAATAAAAGAGCAAATACATGCCAGGCTGGATTCTTTGATGTGTGCAGCTTGATTTTTCTTTTTATTAATTTAAGCATAGCCCTTTAACTAGTGTTCTGATTAGCTCTCAGGTGTAGGAATGGGAGCCATCTGCCTCACTGCATGATGCAGAACTTTTTGTTTATCCAAAGCTGCTGCAAAATGTCAACGGTTTATGGGCTGGTCCAGCCCAGTTCCGTGACCAGCAGGGTGGAGGGATCTGAGGATCCACGCCTCTGGGAAAGGGGAAGCAGGGGACCCCAAAATACTTGAAAACAACAGCACTGATCTGAGGTGGAACAAATGATTTTACTAAATATAGTATTAGTAAAATACAATGAGAGAGAGAGAGAGTCTGTTTGAATTGTATAGACCTCACCACAATGCTGGGGTGAGAAGCGCAGTCCAGTTGAGTGACTGAAGTACAGACGGCGAAGTGCAGATAGCGAAGCGCAGGCGGCGAAGCGCAGATAGTGAAGCGCAGACAGCGAAGAGCAGGCGAAGAAGGAAGATCAGGTGACCTTGCTTGGAGTTATATCCCCTTGCTGACCGCAAAGTCTCCTGGGGAAAACGTAGCTCCTCTCCGACGGACGAACACCCGGCAAACACCAAACCCCACCCCCAATGCATCACATGATGTTATGGTGTGGAATACTGATGACCAAAAATCATAAAACCATGACACAAAGTATTTCCTATTATTCTTCATTCGCTTGCGTTACAGAATAGCTTGCACAATTTCTGTGGGAGTGTCATGGTTTTATGATTTTTGGTCATTGGTATTCCGCATCAGAACATTATGTAGTGCACTGGGAGTTAAAGTGTTAATGCTCCAGTTCCGGGTACCTGTCCCAGAAGAGAAGAAGAACTGCATTCCCCAGAAGACTGTTTGCTGTGTTATTATCATTTCTGCTCAGGGGAAACAGATATAACAGATATAGTGGGGCCTTGATAGATAATCTGACCTCTCTTTCTTCCTCAGACTCTCCTCCCTGCTGCTCAACCAGACTGCACATCTCACCTCAGCATTATAGTGAGGCCTATCCACCTTTTGGCACTCTCATTATATTTGATTTATTAGCTTTAATTCTAATTATATTGTATTATAGTGTGCTATCTTGTATTTCAATACTATATTTAGTAAATCAGTTTTTTCTTTTTTTTCTCCTCAGATCATTGCCACTGTTTTTAATTATTCAGAGTCCCCTGTTTTCCATTTCCAGAGGCGCATATTTGCAAAATCCCTCTGTCCTGCTAGTAAAAGAACTGGGCTGTACCAGCCTATAAATTGTCGACAAGAAGTATGCAATTATGCTGTTTAGATACATTCCCACAATGGAGTCCGAGTTCTTTGTTTTACAGATCCAGTGTACCTATAGATGGTAAATACCTTATTCTTAAATTGAAATAATCCTTAGCAGCAGATAAGAAAAAATGAGAATGCAAATTGTTAGTCATACAAGAAAAAAATATGAAAGAGAATATTTAATATATTTATAACAAAACTCAGTCTGGAAAGTGTTTTTTTAGCCAACTGACTTACATGGCTGTTTCAATAATTTTGTCTTCCTGCATATCTCAAATTTCAAATTCAGTCAATTAAAATAACATGATCTAATGTAAAGATTAATAGGACCTCTCCTTGGGTATATTTAGAGAATTTGGACAGACTAAATTGCTTTCTTTCTATTGTTATGAAAATAAATACTGGATTTTTCTCAAATGAATTCAGATTAGACAGTACTGTTATAACCAAATTAAGCAATTCCTTATTGATTTGAAGTGGCAAGTGTCACACCTTCCTGATAAGAAGAGGTCCTCTGCGGTTGTCTAGCCAGTGAAACAAATTTTGGTACAACTCCTTTTCTTTTATTGGCAGTTTACCTTTCAGTGTAAATTGTTTTGTTTCATGCATTGAACCGTGTATTTTCTATTGACTTACACATTATTAAATGAATCTGATACAAGCATTTAATTAGAAGTATTTGCAGCTCATTATTGACTGATAAATAATATAGCTGTAATCTATCAAGTGTGGAATTACTATGGGTTTCAGATGATTGACTTCCTAAACCTTCCTAGCAATACCATAGCAATTTTTTTTTCTTTGTGTTTAAGTAAGATATTGAAAACATGAGTCAAAAAATAATGATTGATAGTTGTTCCCTTGCTCCTGAGATTCACTGCAGGACAGCTGATTAACAAAGATCTTTTAAAGATGACTGAAATCAGGTCATGTTTTCACTGCAATTGCATCTTTCCTCATGTTGTTTCAATTGTAGGTTGATGAGTAAGATTGGGAAACGTAATCAGTGTTCAAAGTATCAGTCATTCTTCCTGAAAGTGATGAATAAAATTACAGGAAGTGCAGATCTGGAGTTTTATAAACATTAGAAGCCTTGACATAGGTAAAATTAATTTTTATTTTATTTTTCCCAATAATATTTGCATTTAATTTTGCAGGTTAATCAGTTAATGGAAGGTTAATTTTCTCCCATTATTCTCCAAATATGATCAGTTTCATTATGGTTGTAAGTATCACAGTAGTACCCCATGAGTGTATCTCAAAAGATAGCACTCATAATTATTTTATGTTTAGTCCAAGAGGCAGCTACAATTTCCTGAATGAGATGTGGCTGCATTGGCAGAAACCATCAAGGTCAAGAATAAACTTCTCAACCTTCTTAGCCCTTCTGGAACATTCTTTTATTTATTTGAAAAACATTACCATAAATGTTGATATGGAATTAACCTTGAAAGACAACAAAAATCAAAATGCAACATTTCTTTTTTCTTTTCTTTTTTTTTTTTTTATTTTCAACATCTTGGTTCTGATTTCTCTGCTTCTATTGGTACTAGATCATTTCGGTTTTACTAATTTAAATATTCAAGAAATCTTTCTTAATTCCCATCTGAATTGCTGTTTCTGATGAAATACTCTTGTAAATTTGAGTTATTAAATATAGAAAAAAGAAAATATTGGAAAGGAAAAAAACTTGTTACAGCTTGACTGAACATCCCTACTTGTATGATATAATCTATTTATGAAGTAGTTGAACTAATATATATATATATATATATATATATATTGGCAGGGCAATGAGGAAGGAAACTATGAAATCAAAAATCTCTTTAATAATTCCCCTCAATATAAAATCTTTGAGTTACATGATGTAACTAACACATAAAAATGCAATATACACATCTAACACTCAAAAGTGTATAATAAACACCCGATTTGGGATCATATATTTCATCAGATAATAACACATTCAAGGTGCGTAATAGATATTCAAATTCTGATAGATTTTATATTTCGCAGAGACTGCTGTCTTCCTCCATATGTTCAAAGATGGAGTGAAATACACGATAAGAATATGTGAAAGAGTTATTCAAGTAGTATAAAAGTTTTCCATGGCAACAACATCTAAATGTTGATGAAACCAGTCCTGTAGAGATGATGCCTGAAAACACATCCATTTTAAGGTGATAACATGTTTAATGTTCATCAGTAGATGGAAACATGGCACATTGTGCAGTCTACCTAAAATTAGCCAAATCTGGGAACTAGCCCAGATGCTTGCTAACTAGACTGAAGGGATCAACCCAGCTTAATAATATGAAAATTGTTCTTCTTCATATTTTACCCAGAAGGTACAGTTCTAACAGAAGACTATCTCCCCCTTCTCATTGTAGTCTAAGCATGATGCTTTCTCATAGTATTTTCCCAAGAGGTTATGATAGTTATGTATAGTTATAACTATAACTATACTGAGAGAAAAAAAGCTCTCAAATTTTGTGAGAGTATATCTGGAACTGATACACTAAACCACTGCACTTCTTCACAAAAAAAAAAAATAATAATAATAATAATGATAAAAAAAATTAAAATAAATAATTGTCTTCCAAATATAATATATATTTTCTATTTAGGAGTCCTCCGTCCCCAAGTGTAGGAGGTCTGAGAAGGAAGGCAAGAGACAGGCATGGCTGAACAAGGAACTGCTGATCAAACTGGAGAGGAGGAAGAAAATGCATAAGCAGTGGAAACAGGAACAGGTACCCTGTTCCTGGGAATAATATAGGGGCGCTATTAGGCTGTGTAGGGATGGGGTCAGGAAGGACAAGTCCAACTGGAACTGGTCTTGGCGAGGGATGCAAAGAAAAACAAGAACTTCCATAACTATGCCAACCAGAAAAATAAAGTCCAAGATGCATGCCCCAAGAGGGCAGGTAGCGACAGGATGAGGGTAAATGGCTTAAAACTAGAAGAGGATAGATTTAGACTATATATCAGAAAGAAATTATTTTCTGTGATGGTGGTGAGACTGTGGACACTGGTTGCCCAGTGAGACTATGAATGCCGCCCTACCTGGAAGCATTCAGAGCCAGTCTGGATAGGGCTATGAGCAACCTGGCCCAGAGGGAGGTGTCTCTGAGTATAGCAGGGGGGTTGGAACTAGATGATCTTAAATGCCCCTTCCAACACAAACCATTCTATGATTCCCCAGCAAGTGAGCAACACAGGCAGGCTGGTAACAACAGACAAGGAGGAGGCTGAGGTACTCAACATCTTTCCTGCCTTGGTCTTCACTGGTTGCAACTTTTCACACAGCACTTGAGTAGATGGTTCAGAAGGTGATGACTGGAGGGGCAATGCCCCTCCCACTAAAAACAAAGATCAAATTCCATAAGACTATGGATCCAGATAAATCCTGAAGGAATTAGCTGCCAAGCCATCCTCAGTGGTGCTTAAAATGTCGTGAAGGTCAGGTGAAGTCCCCAGTGACTGAAAAAAGGCAATGTCATACCCAGTTTTAAGAAGGGTAAAAAGATGACCCAAGGAACTATTGAATTGTTAACCTCACTTCTGTCCTAGGGAAGATCACAGAGTAGATGTTCGTGGAAGCTATTCACATGGAAGTGAAGAAGGTGAAATATTTTAACCAAGATAATATTTTAACCAAGATAACTTCACCAAGGGCAAGTAATTGCTTTGTAAGATGGTATAATTGTGTCAATGGACAAGGGAAGAACAACTGATATCATCTATCTGAACTTCAGTAAGGCCTTTAATACAGTCCCCCCACAGCATTCTACTCTCCAAATTGGAAATACATGAATTTAATGGGTAGGCTGTTTGAGGGCTGAGGAACTGGCTGCAAGATGGTACCCAGAGAGGGATGATCAATGGATTGATGTTCAGGTAGAGATCAGTGAGAAGTGACGTCCTTCAGAAGTCAGTCTTGGTACAAGTTCTCTTTAATAATTTCATCAATTACATTGACAGTGGGATCAAATGCACCCTGTTCTGCTCATGAAGAAATAAAACTACTTCTGACATGTTCCTGTCAATAACAGGCAAAGGTATTTGCAGGTATGCCAATGGTCATAGAAAGGAAAGAAGAAGAAAAAAAAAAAAAAGGAACTCAACTGGTGAAGGTGATCTCTATTTATACAGCACTCTTTCTCAGGAAGCAGCCTAGGTCCAAAAAAAAATATTTGCCCTACAGTGGCTGGCCTTTATAGGAGCCTTCACCCTGGGTTCACCCTTCTGGTGGCATGGGGAGCACAGGTGCAAGCAAGTTGCCTGTTCTCCCTAGTCCAACCACACCCTTTCACTAGGTGCTCAAACACCAGTTCAACCTAACAGTTCCGTTCCCCTGTATGCCTTCAGCAAGTTTGTAGGTGGCAACAAACTGTGTGATGTAGTCAACGTGCCTGAGAGTCAGGATGTCATCCAGAGAGATCTAGACAGGCTTGATCACTGGGCACAGTAGAACCACGTGGGGTTCAACAAATCCAAGTCCAAAGTATTATAAGTGGGTTGTAGCAACTCTCACTATCAGTACAAGCTGGGAGATAAACACAGCCCTACCAAAAAAGGATTGAGGGTGCTACTGGTTGGCAAGTTGCAACGTGCCCTTGCAACCAAGAAAGCCAACTGGATCCTTAGCTGCATCAAAAGAAGCATGGCCTTCAGACCTAGGGAGGTGATCCTGCTCCTTTACTCTGTGCTGGTGAGGCCTCACATGGAATGTTGCATCCAAATATGGAATCCTGTAGACTTCTTGGAATGCATCCAGAAGAGGAACTCAAAAATGTTTCAAGGGACAGAACACCTCCCCTGCGAGGACAGGCTGAGAGAGCTGGGGCTGACCAGCCTGGAGAAGTTCTGGAGAGACTTGATGGCGGGATCTAATGGGGGGCAATAGGAAAGAAGGGGAGATATTCTTTAGCAGCATCTATTGTGATAGGACCAATGCAAATAGTTTCAAGGAGGGAAGATTTAGACTGTGAATTAAAGACCTCTCTATATTTTTTACAAGAGTAGTGAATACAGGACCAGGTTGCCCAGAGATATAGTGGCTGCCATATCACTGGAGATTTACAAGGTTAGGTTGGACCAGGCTCTGGGCATTGTGATTTATCTACGGATATCCCTGTTCAAGGGAGCTGGACTAGATGATTATTAAAGGTCCCCTGCAACTCAAACAATTCTATTATTTCTTTTTTTCATGTTTTGAATTTAAATACTATAGAATAAACTTCAAAGACAGTTCATGTAGAAAGTTGCTAGCTCTTTATACCGACAGGAAAGAATGCTGTGCAGATGTGTTCATCACAGTTATTTCAGTCTGAGAAGAAGAGTGAAGTCAAACTCCTTCTGAGTAATGCAAATATATGCAAATATATTGTTCTTTTGAAATAACTTCTCTCTCTATTTACAAACTATGCATTTTATAAGAAGTATTACAAATGTATTTTCAATGATTATGCAATAGATATGTTCTCTTTCCTTTACCCTTATTTTCAGTAGATTATCTCCTTGATCCCTGCAGCTAGTCATGCATATAAATTATCTTAATTAACAAGGAGCCAACCTAGCTCAAAAAACTGCCTTTTTGATTAATAAGTAAGGCCAGATCTTTTTATTACCTTCAATTGTTGCTGGGGTTTTTTTGTGTGTGTCTTGTTTTTTATTTCTGTTCTGAAAGTTCATAAAATCCTTCTGAACAGCAGCCATTCAAGTGGCAATAAGAAAATTACTTTTATACAAAACATTTTCACTAAATTACTGGATTTAGTAGGAAGAATTTAATTCCTACTACTACTCTTTTATTTACTTTAGCAGCATATCAGTGTTAGCAGCTGAATGTCTCTCCACCAGATCAGTTCCTTTTTGGTGCTACCATCTGAGTTAGATTTTAAGGGTATAAACTGCAAAAATAAAGAAAAGCTTATCTCATGCATGTGCCTAGAGTGCCAGATGTAAACCACTTCTTAAAAGAGGAAATAATTTACTTTAATAAAGTTGAAGTGTTTACATCATTATCCTCCACAAAGTACTATGGTGACCATGGAGCAATGGAAAAACTATGGACTCATGAGGCTGATTATTTTAATCTTGCTTAAGAACCAGACAGCCCTGAAGATCATCACTGTGATGCTCTCCACTAAGAGCATATTATTTTTTATTATGTAGACTCAGAAACAAACCTGAAATTGTTGCTCTAATTGGTCATGTCAGTATCCTGATGAAGCTAGAGGAAATTGTTTTTGGATAAGTTACTGTCCAGTTTTATACCTTTCTCTTACGTCACAGATTACTTCTCAAATTCTGCTCCTTAGTAGACTTCATTAAAGGTCATGCTGGAAATTTTCTATTTTTTCTTTTTTTTAGTATACTAAAAATAATAATTTTAAAGAAATAATTTGCCCTATGCTGTGCTCTGTCAGCATTGTAAGAAGAGTCACATGAGATCTCAACATATCAAAACACATCCAAATAACTGAAACCATCTTTTTAACAGCATGATTGTTGACATCTGTCATTTAACCAAAAGCTTTTTCAGTATTATTTCCAGTGTTAATAAACTAACACGTGGCTTTACATTTGTCTAAAAATTAAAAGTACTTAGAGAAAAAAAGAATTTAGTCTGAAGCTCTAGTAATAATAAAAATTTCCAAACAAAATTTTTAAATATTATTTTGTCACAGTATTTACTCATTTTAGCATCATAGACTCGTGTAATTTAGAAAAAATCCTTAAGGTCATCAAGACAAACCATCAACCTAGCACTACAAAATCCACCACTAAATAGTGCCACAATGCACCAAGCCCCATTTTAAAGCCTTATATATATGACTTTTCTGGGGGAGAAGTCAGTAAATAACCTTTTTAAAAAAGGTGAGAGAAGTATTTCAGCTGGTGCTGCAAATAACCATTAGAGCTTTCAGTGCTGACAGACATATAGGGTTAGTATGGCAGACAGTTTATTTTAGATAGGTGACTGGACAACATCACTGTTCTACTGATGTTTCTTTAGTTGCTCTCACAGGACGGTGACAAACATGCAGTCATTTTATCTGAAAAGATAACACATATTTATGTGGGGGACCTGTAAGATTCTGTAATTATAACAGCACCTACTACAGTGACAGAGGACAAGTATCATAATCTTTCTAACCTATACAAAAGACTGTGCTATACCTCACTGATAGAGCAGAAATACAATTATAGATATTGAGATCTGTGTATAAAGTTAAAAGAGGAATGTGTCGGTAAGAAATAGTGTTTTAAAAAATTAGTCAATTTAAGACAAAACGAAGTCTGATAAGTAGACAATATTCCTTTAAGGGGAAACAACAGCAGTCTTTCAAGCACAAGTATTTCATTCTAAGAGTAGTA
The DNA here is from genome assembly GCA_035772895.1 of Perdix hodgsoniae. NCBI lineage: Eukaryota > Metazoa > Chordata > Aves > Galliformes > Phasianidae > Perdix > Perdix hodgsoniae. The sequence goes on from JAPSGF010000004.1 coordinate 31,886,478, forward strand.
AACGTGAGGAATAAGTTGTCAGGTAGGTCCACTGAAGCGCATACTATAAATGAATTTAAGAGACAGCTAGAAGTTTTTATAGAGCTAGAGGGGAAATTAAAGTCAGTGACAAAGCAGAAAGAATAACCTGAACTAACACATAGAAAAGACAAGGTTTCTGATTCTTCTCTCTAGCTTTTCTTTATATTCATTGCAGAGTACATGTGGTCCTTGTTATTTATGTTAGAGAAGGACAGAAAATAAAATTGTTTCAAGTACGTTATCCCAAAGGTCTCAGAAACTTCACTTCCACTTCACTTACAGACAGAAAAAGTCCAAAAAATGTAAGTAAAAGTTTAGACTTGACTTTATCTAATTTGACATTCTGGGAAGCTAACAAAGCACGAAACACCACTGGTAGGTCATAAAGGAAAAGATACAGAATATCTGGCTGAACTTACCTCCTCTGCACGGTGCTAAGAACCATATTCTTCGCATTGTTTTTATTCTCTAATACTGTCAGAGTCCCGAAACTGCAGCAATAGCTCTTCACATTGAGTCTGATCCAGCTTTCATTGAAGTCAGTAGAAAGTTTTTACTTTGAGTCAGGTAACTTTTAGCATGTGGTCCATCCTATACAGGACAAAAAAGACAGATTCTAAAACGCTTATAGAAAAAGATTGGAGGGTTTCCCATAGGATGGGTACTAAAATATAAAATGTATTTTTATTTATCTTGGGAATTAAACATTGTTCTTCCTAATTTTTGTGAAAACATACAGCAATTATCAATGTATTTTATTTATCAGAACCAAAATGAAAAGGGAATAGGAGATTAATCAATTTCAATTAAAAGAGTGATTTGTTTTTACTAAATTGCTTTTCTACATTTAATAAATCTAAGATTATTTCTAATCAGTATTTGTGGTGAAATAATAAGAGGAACTTTTAAGGTTAAGCTTTCTCAATCACTCATGTCTTAAGCCACTCCAATAAAAACAGCTCTTCTTAACTCACAGTTTCTGGAATTAGAATATAACAATAATCACATTCTCATATTTTGCTGCTGAAACTTGACACCTACAACGATTTTGAATATTTGGGATTTGTATATCCATACAGATGATATGGGAGTTTATTCACCTATAAATTATTCACCTATATACTGATATACAGATGATGGAAAAATGTGAACACATATTTCTTAATACTTTAGACATCTGTCTCAAGCTTGGTACCTACAAAGTATACATATAAATATCAGTATTTATATTTCTATTTGCTCATATTCGTTGTAGCTCATATACTACACAATGGTAAATAGCCTGGGAAAAATATGAAAACACACTTTCTTCATATGGAATTAAAATTATATCTGTTGGGCTGTTTTTGTTGAAAGCTGAAGTGAAGCATTCTGATGAACATGTAAAAAATAACTGACATAATGGAATTTTTATGTATTAATAAGCAGTAAAATGATACCTTGGATTATGAACAGCAAGAAAGCTAGTAAGAAAGCAAAATTTGAAGTTTTGTTTTGAAGCTTTATTATCCAGACTCAGTAGTGCTATGCTACTTTTCTGTCTATGACCAAAAGCACAGATTGGAAGTGCCGTAATAGTAATTTATAGCTGGATATTACACATCTCTAAACCTCATGGCATTACTCAACAGCATTGTAACAGTATTTTGATGATTCTCTGTGATGCTGAAACTTTGTATGGCTTAAGATATTGACAAAAGGGTAAAAAATGTCAAGTAGGGGATTGGCATCATTATGGGCCCTCCAAGCATTTCTGTAGATAATAACTCCATAGTGGCAAGAAATGGGGAGACTGGCCTTTAGAGACAGTGTAATCCAGTCGCTGTGCAAAGCATTTTCATCATACTGAAGGATCTAATACAAAACAGGAACAAACTGCAGTTTCAGCAGTTGAAAAATAATGTTGTAAGGGATACTCTACATGCTACTTACTTTAAAATTATGGTAAAATCATCAAATTATTTAATTAATTTACTTATTCCTATTTAATTTTCTATAGTAATCATAATAATATTGCCACTCAGAATTTATCTTTCAGGGTACATTATCTCCAAGTTTTTGATTGTTCTAACTGGCATGGCCATTTAATTTTTTGAAGTCACAAATATTTACATATTCGACCAGGAAAAAACAGTATCATAAGAATGCTTTCTTACTCAAAATTCTAAATGTTTACTATTTCATTTTTTCAGTGTACATAAATAAGTACACATTTGTGTATTTGTAATTTTTCTATGCATCATAATGCATATTTTAATCTATTTTTCAGCATATGCGTAAGACAAATACATACATATATAATTTTCAGAGAGAGTGATATTTTCATAACTAACTTCGGAGCCCATTCTATGATAATATTATTTAATTTTAATAGGAACACTATTTGAAATTTAAATATTTTCTATAATTAAAGATAGCTCATTATTAGAACTTTGTGAAGTGGTAACCAGCCAACAAATCTCCCTCCCCCCACCTAAAAAAACTGCAACCATGCCTTTTTCCTTAGGTCTGAGTGTTGATTAAAACATGATAAACTGTATGTAAAATCTAATCAAGCCACAGACAAGTATCCCTGCTATCTCTGATTGCTAGAGTCACAGTTTACATGTGGAGAGATGCAAAGAACCCAGGAAAGGAGTAAGGGATTCCAGTATCATATTTGTAAAGTGAAATTGCAAGGACTAAAACAGGTTCATGATAGTTAATATTTACAGAATGTATGGGCTTTGTTTATGAAGAAATCCTCTCAAGTCTATAAAAGAGTGATAGAAACGTACCTTTCTGTTGCGTAGTGCTATTTATTAGAAACTGGCAAGCAATACTGAGAGGAAATATGAGCAAGGTGCTTCTGTTTTCTCCAGAAGAAGATATCAAGCAAGGAGTTCTCTGCCTCTGGATGGATGGAAGAACCAGTGAAGTGAGGCCTGCACTGCTATGTCTGAACTAACTCCCTTGACTAAGTGTGGTGAATATATCCAACACATATTCAATATCCATTGCATACAAATATCTTAGAACATTTAAATTCCTTACCTTACCTCCAAATAACTTAGAACATCTAAATATTACTAAAGATCTTAAAATATTTTTAACTTTTTTACTTGCTTTTGGTTTTTGTTGTTGTTGTTCATTTCCTTGTTTGATTTAGGCAAAGTCTGAGGTTCTAGTAAATGAAATCAGCTATGCTGATATCTTTCTTTCTCAAAAAAATTGTAAAAAGATCTGGCATTGTAGAAGAATAAATAAATAATTTCAGCAAAGAGAGTAGTTTTCTAATAGAGCACTTCTGAATATAAATAAATACATATGAAAATGTATTGCAGATCAAATTTGGCAGAACAAGTATAATATGTAACTATATTCAGTTTTCATTTTCTTTTGGATGTGACCTGTGAATCAACTCTAACTGCCTTATCTGTATGCTTCTTTAATTTCGCGAGTCCACCATTGTCCTTACAAATTTCCTAAACATAAATAATTATTACTTCAAAATTGAGGTTTTTTTTACAACATAAGACATAATATTCCTACCATGTCTTTTGGCAGTCCCAAGTCTCTGGTGTTATTCAGGTTGTTGATAGTTGTAAAATTTGGTAATAAATTTAATATGTCCTTATCTCCATTGAATTGAGCTGTCTTCATAAATTTAATTATATATTAACTATAATAACTATATAGCTATTATATGATAACTACATAAGTATCATTCAAGCTATATTTTGCTTGTGTACATATTATTAAATTATTTCTGAAAGTATTTCAGTTTTTATCTTGTTTTAAATTAGACATATAGATTATGAACAAAGTAATTTAGAGTTAAATTTGCTAGTGGATTTTTTTCTCAAAACATAGAATGAAACAACGATAATAGAAATTCTGAATAAGTGAAAAGGCACTGTTGGTGTTTAATTCACTTGTGCTTAAACTTCAGGTGCCCACTGTGGAGACTGATATATCATCATCTCTTTCAATTAGGAGACCTGCATTAACATCTTGTAAGTATATTACTTTGTATTTTATTTTACAATAAGATAAATGTAGTAAGTCAAGCAAACAAGAGTAGAGCACTGAAATAAGAGATACTACTTAGTTATATTTACATGGATATCTAAATTAATATTTGCATTAAAGTGTAATATAAAGCTAATAATAAAGAAGACAAAGGAAAACTGGATGATGAAGTCATATGTAGCTCTACTTGAAGAGATTCTATTTCATGGTATTGACAAATACAGTTTATGTAATGGGTATAATGGCTGTGATGCACTTATATGATTCTTCATTAGGAAATAAAATTTCCAATTTTAATATCTATTACTTAAAACAATGTAATCAATAATTGCTTCTACAGTATCTATACAGAAAGATATTGCCTATTCTAATCCTAGGAAAGATCACCTCAGTAAAGTAGCACCAAGAATTTTATGGTATTGGCTGGGATAATTTTCTTCCCGGTAGATGCTATGGTGCTGTGTTTTGAGTTTAAGCCAAAAATAATATTGATAACGCAGTGAAGTTTTGGTCATTGCTGAGTACTGCTTACAGTAAAAGAAGGACTTTGGGCTTTGCATATTGCCCTGTCAGTGAGGAGTCTTGTGGTGCAATACCAGGTGGGAGAGAACAGAATCAGGAAGGTTGACCCAAATGGATGTTCCATACTCAATCATAAAACTGATGAAATTTGCCAGCAGCTTGGATGGACACTTGTCAATAGGTGGTGAGAAATTTGCATTGTGCATCAGCTCTCCTATAGCACTGGCAGGAATGGGGCTGCATGATGCTCAGCAGCCTATCTGGTTAAACCAAAACAAAAGAAGGCTTTTCTCCATCATCATTTTTATAAATGGTAACAATACAGTACGATATGGACTTTTAGCAAGAAGGTCATCTAGGTTGAAAAATAGCTTTTCAAAGCACTAAGGGATTCCCTTTTTCTCCAGCAAAAAAATACATTTGAATTTTCATTTCACAAGAAGGAAAGGCAAAATAATAATTGTACTAGAGCACACTAAACTGGATAAAAACAATTAGCATAGAAATCACCAAAAATACCAACCATGATGGCAGTAGGCAGTTCTCATACTTGTGGTCATCTGACAGTTAGGCTTCAGGCCACAGCTGTATCTCCTGGTTCTTCCTCAGTCTGGAGAGAAACTGGTGCCTGCAGTGATGGTTCATTCCATCTGCATCAGGATCTGAGACCAGGAGCACTAATCTCTCTCTGCAGTTCATTTTCTGTATTTTCTGTAATTGTTATGGAGACTCTGAAGACTAGCTTCTAGAGTCTAGAGCACTAAGCAGATCTGTAAACCCGAAGGAACAAATCACATAATATGTCTAATTTTACCAGGTGAATTTAGATGAATTTTGCCCTAAATTACTATTCCCTTTCAAAACAAAGAAGCAAGCAAAACCACTCTTTGGAAATGAAGCCTAACACTTCTCAATTCTTCTCTTTTTTGAAAATAATCTTAAAAAATCATATAGGCATAGATATGAGACGTTGGAGTCAAAAAAAATCACGTGTCAAAAAATTTGAAGCAATATTCAAGCAATCAATATTTATAAATATATACCCTCTGTTCTACACTGTTATAATTGAATACTTTACAGTTCTTAATACAAAGAGATTCTCAACACTTATAACAACTTAAAACTACATAAAATCCATCATTTTGAAATGTCACAAAGTGACTAAATAGCTTAGTGTTATCACATAGAAGTATGATTATCTCCATGAAATATGATTAAAGTGCATCTCGCTACTTACATGTGCTTTCTTTTCCTCTTTGTGTCTCTTCACAGTGAATTTAATGCATATATCAAACCAGTAATAAAACAAATTAATAACGATTTTGCATTTACTGACAGAGAGCAGAAAGTTATATAAGTCAGTTTAAAGCAGGAGTTTATCTCCTTACCAGAACTATTTTGATTAAATTTAAGTTACTTTCATACTTTTTTTCCCTAAGAAATAAAAATAGTAAGATTTAGCTTCGTAGAAAATCTATAGTTTATGGGCAATTCTAAAAGCTTTAAATGGACTATATTGTGTAAGTATACTCTTTTGTGCTCATACTACCTTGGAATGTAATTTCATGTTGCATTCACTATTGTATTCATTTTTTTCCCCAAAGGTCTTGTACGCAAATTCTTCATGATAGAAACTGTAGTGACAAATAGATTTGAGATAAATTTTATTGCAGTGGATTATAATTTTTGTTATAGTGTCATGGTTTTATGTTTTTTTGGTTTTCAGTATTCAACATCAACACATCATGTAGTGTACTGGGAATTGAAATGTTAATGATCCAATTCCAGGTTTCTATCCCTTACATTACGGAAGTCATGGGATCTGGACCTTTTGGGTGGGGCAGTCTCTTACTGCCTGGCAGTGGGTGCTGGAGGGTGCTTTCCTATCCGTTCCAAGCTTTTCAGGTTTGACTCAGTCTCAGGAACTCTCTCTCTCTCTCCTATCTTATTTGATTTATTAGTCTCATTTTCAATTACATTGTATTATATTGTGTTATCTTGCATTCCGATATCACAGTTAGTAAAATAAGTTTTCCTCCATAAATTGTTGCCGCTGTTTGTTTTTTTATCCTCCCTTCCTTCCTTCCTTCCTTCCTTCCTTCCTTCCTTCCTTCCTTCCTTCCTTCCTTGCTTCCTTCCTTCCTTCCCATTTCATGGGGCAGGGGGGCCAGGAGGGGGTTGGGGGGGGGCTACTGTCCCCTGTCACGAGCATAGATTGATCCAGTTAACTCCTTGACATATAGTTTTCTTCCTGCTATAGCTACATTTCTTCCCAAAATTTCCTAGTTTTGGAAGTGTAATTTCATGTTTTGGGCTGAAGTTTGTTTGAATGTTTTATAATTACTTGTTTACATTCAGGTGTACATGCTCAAACAAATCCAGATTGCTCTTAGAAATCACAGGATCACACTAACACCCACATTTTGTCCAAAGAGAAGCCTGAAGGAAGTATTATGAGATATTTGGATCTGCATTATCCTTAGCTGATTGAAGTATTCCTCACAAGACATGTATTTGCTGAATGTATCCCTTTATTCTGTCTCTGTGAGCAGATGTGAATTTATATCCTTTTTTTTTTTTCCCCAACTTCTTCACTTGTTTCTACAAATATATTCAATCCTTGAGATTTTTATGAATTTTAGCAGAACATTCAGTTATAGAATCATAAAAGCTCGAAAAGGCTACTAAGATCGTCTATACCAAACCATCACTACTATTCCTACTAACCCATGTCCTTCAGTGCTACATCTACCTTCTTCATGAAAGCCTCCAGGGATGACAACTCCACCACTCCCCTGGGCAGCCTGTTCTAATGCCTTACTGCTCTTTCTGAGAATATATTTTTCTGAATATCTAACCTGGCACCAACCCGTTTTTCCTAATATCCAACCAGTAACTAGTGTAATATTTAGAATACATTATTTAATCTTTGATTCTTCTCCAAATCAACGCAGTCCTTGAAGTCCTAAGTTTTCAAGCAAGAGGCAATAAGGGATAATAGGAGTGGGAAGATATGGAGGCAATCAAACTTGGTCAGTCACACTAATTTATGAAGTCACGCAAGAATGCAGGAATGTTGATTTCAAGAGTTAACTTACTGAGGACTTCTAGGCTGGGAGATGGTCCAAAGAAACAAACATCCCCATCACAGTACTTGTGGGCTAACATCCTAGACATGTCACTTCCAAAAAGGATAAGCCTTGCAGCTTAGAAAACTGAGAACAGAGAGGCCCAGACTGGGAGTGTGCAGAAACTGGCTGAGCTCAGCAAACACGTGAGAATGGGCAGGCAGAAGTGCATCAACAGTTTAAGGGCTGGTTCGGCCCAGTTCCTTGACTACTGGGACAGAGGGATTTCACAAAATCCACGCCTCCAGAAAAGGGAAAAAGTGGACCTCAAAATAATTAAAAACAATGGCAACAATCTGAGGAGAAACAAACTAATTTATTACATATATTATTGGAATGCAAGATAACACACTATAATACAATATAACTAGAATTGAAGCTAATAAATCAAAAATGATGAGAGTGAGTATCTGAAAGCTGTAGGCCTTATGCTAGTGTTGAGGCAATGCGTGTGGTTGGGACACGCAGTAGGGAGGACAGCCTGATGATCAAAAAGAGAGAGTGGTCAGATGACCTGCCAAGGCCTTATGTCTGTTCCCCCTAAGCAGAAATGATAACAGCACAGCAAACAGTCTTCTGGGGAATGTAGTTCTTCTTTTCTTTGGGGACAGGTATCCGGAATTGGAGCATTAACACTTCAACTCCCAGTGCACTACATAATGTTATGATGTGGAATAACAATAACCAAAAAATCATAAAACCATTTCAAAGTGGTAGCAGAATTAGCAAAGAGTGGGAAAGAGAGATAGATATAAAACTTCTGATTATGTTTAAACCACAGCCAGTCAGAACATTTGCCTATCTGAACTCTGCACCTGGACACAGAAGTCTTTCTTGTCTTCTTATATTTCTTTATTAATAATTTCTTAACTTTGCTTATTTGCACTCTGTTTCCCATGTGTGTATGCTGCAAGAATTATGTGCCAGTTACTGCTAAGACCTAGATGTGTGAGTGTGAATTGTCACCTACAAGAGTCAGGCCCAGGGAGTGGGCACTTTGGTCTGCATTACCATCTACAGAAGCAGGTGAGAATCCTGATGTCAGTAGTTGGAGGGCCCTCTCTGGATCTAAGGAAATCTCCAAGGTTCTGAGTCCAGACTGCCAGACACTGGGTGACTGATGTGGTTGAATGAGGTGCCAGCTATTGAAATCAGATGAGGGATGCAGGTGCCTTTAGCCTGTGGTGCTAGATCATCAGCTACTGGGGTGTATGGAAACCCTTACTCTGAGGCACTAAAATGGAAGTTATATGCTCCCAATCCAGCTACTGGTGATTGAGGGGCTCTGCCGGAGGGAACAGATTGTTTCTGTCTTCCCCAGCCTGGTGTTCATGGTGTGTATTTGCTAAAAAACTTTACAATGGACTATCTGATGAGAAACCAGGATGAGAAACCACTATTTCATCAGCAGGACTGCAACCTTGTACTTAAGGCGAGCAGACCTCTTTAGGACCATGGTTGAGAGGGTCCCTTGGGAGGTAGTTTTGGAGAGCGTGGGAGCCCGGGAATTCTGGGAATACCTTAAGGAAATAATTTTAAAGGTGCAGGAGCTAACCATCCCCAAGTCATGGAAGACAAGCCGATGGGGAAGGAAGCCAGACTGGCTGAGTAGAGATCTCTGGCTGGAACTCAAGAGGGAAAGGAAAGTTTATGGTCTTTGGAAGAGTGGACAAGCTACTCATGATGATTACAGGTATGCAGTGAAGCTGTGCAGGGAGAAAATTAGAAAAGACAAAGGACAGCTAGGACGGAACTTGGCCACTAAGGTAAATGACAACAATAAATATTTCTATAAATACATCAACAGCAAGAGGAGGGCTAGGGAGAATCTCCATCCCTTTTTGGTCACCGAGAGCAACTTGGTGAACAAGAATCAGGATAAGGCTAAGGTACATAATGCCTTTTTTACCTCAGTCTTTAATAGTAAGACTTGTTACTCCCTGGGAACATAGCCCCTGCACTGGTGGATAGGGATAGGGAACAGAATAGGCCCTGCATAATCCACTAGGAGCTGTCTTTGGACTTGCTCAGAAAGCTGGATGCTCTCAAGTCCATGGGGCTGGATGGATTGCACCCTGGAGTGCTGAGGAAGTTGGTAGACGTAGTTGCCAAGACACTCTCCATCATTCTTTGGGAGTCGTGGCTAACTGGTGATATCTCAGTAGTCTGGAGACTGGCAAATGTGATGCCCATCTTTAAAAAGGGTCAGAAAGATGATCCTGGTAGCTACAGACCTACAAGTCTCACCTCGGTGCCGGGGAAGGCTATGGAACGGATAAACCCAGGTGCCATCATGGACCTGTTAAAAGTCAACCAGAAAATCAGGCCCAGTCAGCATGGGTTTATGAATGGTAATGCTTTGACAAACCTGATTTCATCCTACGACAAGGTGACCCAATTAGTGGATGTAGGTAAGGCTGTCGATGTGGTCTACCTGGACTAATACATCTTTGACACTGTCCCTCACAACATAATAGGGCTGCTTATATTTAACATCTTAATTATGATCTTATGAGTGGATTGAGTGCACCCTCAGTAAATTTGCAGAAGCTGGGAGGGAGCGTTGTTCTGCCTGAGGGGAGAAAGGCACTACAGAGGGACCTGGATAGACTGGATTGGTGGGACAAGGTTAACTGTATGAGTTTCAATAGGGCCAAATGTTGGGTCCTTCATTTTGGACAAAACAACCCCAGGCAACCCTACAGGCTTGGGGGAGAGTGGCTGGAAAGCTGCCTGATGGAAAGGGACCTTGGTGTAGGGATGAACAGTCAGCTGTATATGAGCTGGCAGTGTGCTCAGGTGGCCAAGAAGGCCAATGCCATCCTGGCTTGTATCAGAGATGGCGTGGTGAGCAGGACTAGAGAAGTAGTCCTGTCTCTGCACTCAGCATTGGTGAAGCCTCACCTTGAGTACTGTGTTCAGTTTTGGGCACCTCGGTACAGAAAGGAGCAGGTGCTGGAGCAGGTCCAAAGAAGAACAACGCTTGTGAAGGGCTTGGAGAATATGCCCTATGAGGTGCAACTGAAGGAAGTGGGGCTATTTAGTCTGGGGAAAAGGAGGCTGAGGGGAGACTTTATTGCTCTCTTCCAGTATCTGAAAGTTGCTTACAGCAAGAGTGGAGTTGGTCTCTTCTCACTGGTGACAGGTGACAGGATGAGGGGAAATGGCCTCAAGTTGTGCCAGGGTAAGTTTAGGTTGGATATAAGGAAAACTTCTTTACAGAAAGGGATGTTAAGCACTGGAATAAGCTCCCCAGAGAGGTGGTCGAGTCACTATCCCTGGATGTGTTCAAAAACTGTATGGACATGGTGCTCAGGGACATGATTTAGGAAAGGGATATTAGGGTATTATGGTTAGGTTGTGGTTGGACATGATGACCTTTAAAATCTCTTCCAACCTGAGCAATTCTATGATTCTGTGATTCAAGATGAGAACACAGAACTAGATTCTTCACCAAGAAATGTCAACGGTTTATGGGCTGGTTCGTCCTGGTTCCATGACTAGTGGTACGGAGGGATCCGTGGATCCGCATCTCCAGAAAAGGGAACAGGGGATCCCAAAATAATTGAAAACAGCAGCAATGATCTGACGTGAAACAAGCTAATTTACTCAATATACTATCAGCAAAATATAGTGAGAGAGAGAGTGTGTTCAAAAAGTGGATAGGCCTCACCACAACACTGAGGTGAGAAGTACAGTCCAGTTGAGCTGATGAAGAAAAGCAGATGGAAAAGAGCAGACAGAGAAGTGCAGGTGAAGAAGAGCAGTTGAAGAAGAGAACATCAGGTGACCTTGCCAGGAGCTAAATGTCCTCACTGACTGCAAAGCCCCCTGGGGAATGTAGTTCTTGTCCTCTGGACTGGCACACGGAACTTGAGCATCAACAGTCAAACCTGCAGTGCATTACATGATGTTATGATGTGGAATACTGATAACCAAAAATCATGAAGCCATGACACTCTGGGATACATGTTCAACTTGAATCTGCAAAAGAGAAAGAAGGAGCTGCATTCCCCAGACTGGGCAGAAACTTCCTAGGCACTGGGCTGGATTCCAGCAGCCAGTTCTGGACTCCAGAAGCTGGAGAAGGCAGATGCACTCTTTATCTCCTTCAACTACTATTTATTCTTTTTTAAAGAACTAAATTGCATGATTGAGTGACTGCTATACCTGTTGTATCTGCTTTCTAGGCTCTTGCTAAAGCTGGCATTGAAAACTAAATCAAACATGTCCATCTCTGAGAAGAAACTGGGTGATCTGGTGGACCAAAGGTTTGCTATGGGGCTGCAGTGTGCCCTTTTGACCAAGAAGGCCGATGGTAGCCTGGGGTGCATTAAAAAGAGCATGGCTAGTGGGTCGAGGGAGGTGAAGCCACATTTGGAATACTGTGTCCAGTTCTGGGCTCCCCAGTTCGGAAATGACAGGGATTTCCTAGAAAGATTCCAGAGGAGAACAACAAAGATGATAAAGGGCCTGGTGCATCTCCTGCATGAAGAAAGGCTGAGTAACACAGATCTGTTCAGCCTGAGGAGAAGATGACTGAGGGGTAATCTGTTTAATGTTTATATATACCTAAAGGGAGGTGGGAAGCAGATAGATGAAGCAAGTCACTTCTCAATGTTGTGTATCAATAGAACAAGGAGCAACAGCCTGAAACCTGAACATATTAAGTTCTATACAAACATGCAGAAGAACTTCTTTGTGATAAGGGTGACAAAACACTGGAACAGGTTTCCCAGAGAGGTTGTGGAGTCTTCTTCTATGGAGATACTGAAGACCCATCTCAATGTGTACCTGTGTGACCTATTGTACGGAACTGCTTTAGCAGAAGCACAGGGCTCAATGATCTCTTGAGGTCCCTTCCAAAAAATGTATATACATTTTCTATAAAAACCATTAACTAATTTTTTAAAGTTAAATAATTCAGGTTCTGACATTTCTTCATTCTTAAGTACAATTAGTTGCCTAGAGACTAGATTCCATATTTTCCAATAAAATCTTTTTTACAGTAGAATTAAACTTATTGTGCTTATAGTAAAGACTCTGGTACAAATACAGCATGGACAAATATTGTTTTGCTTATAATGTTATTGTTTCATCCTTAATTAACTAGAAAGTGCCTTGGATTTTTCTTTTCTTCTCTCTTTTTCTGTAAAAAAAGACCTATCTAAGATGCAAAATATATTTTATGGACCATTTAGTACCTGATCTGGCCTCTAAGACTGCCACAGGCACGAACATTGCAATGTAGACAACTTCACAGCAGGAACTGAAATTACAAACCATTTCATGTCTTCTAATGAAGAGGTCAATGGACAGTGTTAATATTCTGCAGAAAGGCCTTACAGACCATTAGCAGTTCCTAAAAACGGTCATCTTAAAAGTCAGAGCTTTTGAAATCAGATGATTTTGAATTGTCTTTGACAAACATCTTATTCTTTCTTGTTCTTGTAGGTCTTTTTTCATTTGGATGCTGGTGACTTGATTCCAGTAGATAGTTGTCTCGCTCCAATTTGTAGGAGGGAGGCAAGGTTCTTTGATATGTG